>NIPM01002094.1:0-11729 GCA_002738285.1 Holacanthella duospinosa | reverse complement strand
GCTTTATTAATGAAGTTTTACTAAAGGGACTACATGAAAAGAGATTCAAGTAACCTATGGTTTTACAGGATAACGCAAGACCTCATAAATCAAAGCTTGTAATGGGTTTTTTTGATGATAAAAAAATCCGCACTTGGTATCATCCTCNCTCATAAATCAAAGCTTGTAATGGGTTTTTTTGATGATAAAAAAATCCGCACTTGGTATCATCCTCCATATAGTCCAGATATAAGTANAATGGGTTTTTTTGATGATAAAAAAATCCGCACTTGGTATCATCCTCCATATAGTCCAGATATAAGTACACCTGATTTTAATTGTTTTGGTAAATTAAAGAGGAAGTTAAGAGAAAATGATTATGACAATTGGGAAGAGTTGGAATTACAAATAGAGAGTATTATCTAGGAACTTAATATAAAGGGTCATATGAATGGTATTCAGCAGCTAGCTGAAAGATTGAGGGATGTAATAAAAGTAGAAGGTTCATAAATATAAACTACAAAGTTTCATCTTTTTATATATCATAATGAATTTTTTATTTAAAATATTTCCTTTATCTCTTTGCATGAAACGGCGTAATAATTAAGCATTCCATTATAGAATAATCAAAAATATCATTTAATATATAAAGTAATAGTTTATTATATTTTATTAATAAAAATGCTTATTTTTAAGATCTTTTTTATCTGTTTGTTTTGAAAAAATACATAATAGTTGATATTTAAAGCCTAAAAGAAGAAATTCGTTGGGGAAAAAATACGAAATTGACCTAAAAATGGTATATACCAATTTCGATAATCTTTATAGAGTAAATGAGCATATATTTAATTCAAATCATATTAGATATTTTACTTCTACGATTTCATAACTAAACATCTTAATATTTTATTTTTTGAAAATAACTTAATTGATATTTGCTTTTTTCAATTGTATAGCCATCTTTGTATTTGTTTTGGTAGTTTCCTCCGATAGAATTGTTTAACGCATTTTTTAAATTTTTACAATAAAGAGATGAGTGATTATATCAAAAGCCACAAAAACAATTTATAGCTTGCTAAATATGGCTATATATATGAAAAAAATGACTCTAAACCAAATGGAAAGAATTATTACAGATGTGTATTAAATAAAAATGGCTGCAAAGGGACTTATAATGAACTAAATGATGTAATAAAAATAGGAAATCTTCATTCGAATGATCCAGATTATGAAGCAATTGAGAGGGAAAGATTTTATCAAGAGATTAAAGAAGCTGCTTAAATTCAATTTCTATTCCAAAGAAGATTATGGGTCAATTAACAGGTGGAAAAGTTGATTGTTTGATAAATCAAATATCAAAGTTGAATGCACTAAGAAAACAGGTACAGAAAGCAAAAGCTAAAAAACCACCCTCCCGCTCCCCTTAGCTCTGATTTTGTTATTAGTGGCGAATATCTTCTTTCAATGAAGAAAGTGCCTTTTTTGCAGATTCAGGATCTGGCAATGAGCGGATTATAGTATTTTCTACAATCAAGAATTTACAAATACTATCGCAAGCTGATAAAATCTACATAGATGAACATTTAAATCGGCACCTCAGCACTTTAGTCAAATGTTTACGGTTCATTCATTTGTGGGTGGAAATCTTTTACTATTGGTTTACTCTATTACTAGCAGAAAAACAGTCGAAACTTATGACCGCATAATTAATATGATTTTAGATAAAGAACCATCATTTTGACTTCGATCATGCTCACATAAACGCCATCAAAGCCCATTTTAATGACATAGAAGTACATGGTTGCTACTTCCATCTGGTAAGTTTTTGGATTAAGCACATGAAGAATTATAAAGAACTATATGGTATGTTTAAAAAGAATACAGATGGGTATCGCTTTAATTTCAAACGATTGACGGCATTAGCGTATCTGCCTCCTAAGGATATAGCTTTTGGATTTTATTTAATGAATAGCGAATTTTTTATGAGCATTCACAACCACCATATTATCTCCGAATTTACGAAGTATTTTGAGAATACATGGATTGTGTCATTTATTGGAAACACATATGTTCGTAAAGATCCGAAATTTAAACATTCCATTTGGATTCAATATGAAGTCGTAAAACAAAGATTTGATTTAACAAATAACAGAGTCGAAGGGTTTCATAATGGATTTAGCAAGATGATGGGGTGTGATAATCTAACAATATGGACATTTATCGATAACATCAAACTAGAGTAGGGGACTACTGAAATGAAAATCTTGCAAGGTTTCGAAAAATATGAAACCAAGTTGACTAGATATCAAGCAACTAAAAACCAAAGATTAAAAGTAGTAGTGTTAGCGTATAATGAGAACAATATATTCACATATTTGAATAAAATATCTACTATAGTATGAATTAAACATATGCTCATTTACTCTATAAAGATTATCGAAATTGGTATACCATTAAATTATGGATCTAATTTCACATTTGGTATAAAAATAGCATATTTTTATAACGGTGTATGCTCATTTTCATCCTTCATTTCCTTTAAGTATGTTGTAACATTTACTCATTATATTTATTTTATTGTCTCTAACTTTCGTTTCAAGAATTCGGGATTACGTCCTATAAGCGTCATAGTCGTATGGAAGGAAATTTTTTTGAAAACGTAATTTTTTGGTTGATAAAAATAAAATATTTAAAAATCATTTGGTTGAAATATATTTTTCATTTTTATCAACCAAAATATTAAAACTTAGAAACCATAATGATATATTTTCTTCAACAATTTACTCATTTTATCAACCAAAATGATTGGTTTCTTTCAAAATTTTTGGTCCATATACAGTATGGTTCAAAATAGGCTGATGTTACAAAATTTGCTACCTTTTTTAAATTTTAAGTCTGTGTGATTAATTATGGACAAAATATTTTATAAATATTTGGTTTATGTTATACTTCATCTATATAAAATACAATTTTTTTTCAAAAACTTAATAATCTTAATATAAATTAATATAATGCACCAAAATGGTGGTTCAAAATTAGCTGAATGTTGAAATCATAGAAGTTTCAAAATAATTAAAAACTTTTTAGTTATTAACATCAAATAAATATTTTTTCAAAAATTTCTAATTCAAAATTTCAATTTTTATTTCTAGTATTTTGTATAACCTCCTTTGTTTTTATGAAAATTATCAACCCTTTGAGTCATTGAGCCATACAGCTTCTTAATTATTTCGATATCAATTGAGTACCATTCAGTCTCCAAAACCTTCCATAATTCGTCTTTATTTACAGCTTTTTCTACTTTTTTTTCTTACTTATTGGTCTAACATCTGCCATAGATTTTCTTTCGGGTTTATATCCGGAGAATAAGGTGGCCACTCAATTTTTTTAACTTTATTAGTTTCTAAACATTGTTTTGTATGTTTTAAAGAATGGATTGGTGCATTATCATGCATAAACGTTATTTTATTGAGAATCAATTTATAGTAGTCAATTGTCTCGAATAAACCTTCCTCCAAAACTTTGGTATATTTTTCTGAATTTAAAGTATCATCAATCTTTATTAGTTTTCCAACCTTATGAGGCGTAATACAGCACCAAACCATTACGGATCCGCCACCAAATTCTTTTTGTTTTTTCATTTAAAGGGTCAGGTTTTTTGCCCAATAACATTCGGTTTTAGAGTGATTTACAAGCTTAAAAGTACTTTCATCACTCCATATGATGCTTCTCCAGTCTCGATAATTGTAATTTAAAAATTTTTGTGAAAATTCAAAACGATTTTTTTCGCGATTCTCAGTTAATTCTGACTTCTTTGCTTCTTATAACATTTTAATCCTTCGCCTTTTAAACATCGAGATATTTTATATTTAGAAATTTGTTTAGACAATTTCTTAGGACTTCCTGGTCCCATTTTCTTTTTGTATATACCTAAATCTGTTGTATATTTTTTAACCGATGCCATACCTATATTACACCTTTCGGATATTTCTCTTATAGTTAAACCTTTTAATTTAAGTTCTAAAATTTTGTTAATACTTTTTCTTTCGAGTTTTTTCATTAAACTTTTAGAAATATTTAGATAAGAAAGATATGTATTTTTTATTGCACCATATAAAATTATTACAGCTGCGCCCAAAATTGTATTTAAATGTATAAATATCAGTTATATTATTAAATAGACATTTATATAAAAATTTGGCTTGAAATTGTTTATATTTATTATTTTCAACATTCAGCTAATTTTGAAACACCATTTTAGTGCATAATTTTAGTTTATATTAATATTATTAAGTTTTTGAAAAAAATCATATTTTATATAGATGAAGTATTACATAAACCAACTATTTATAAAATATTTTGTCCATAATTAACCCCACAGATTTTTGAATTTTAAAAAATGTAGTAATTTTTGCAACATTCAGCCAATTCTGAACCATACTGTAGTAAATGTTATATTATAACATCATACTCAATTATAACACAGGTGGTAAAATCGGACCTTATTTTTGGCAAGTTTTTGTAATGATTTTATAAATTTTTCCAAAAAAGACAAAATTCGTCAAAAATAATTTATGTGCTACAATTTTTTCATTATAAGGCTGGGTCTTAATATCAGAACTTTATTGTATATCAATAGGGAGATATATTCATACTGTTGCTTCATATTTATTGAAAGATATTTTAATTGGAAAGCAGAAAATAGTATCTTTTTCTATAAAGAAGAGTTTTGAGAGCAGAGTCAGAATCGATGAGTAAATAAAAAGATACAGTTTATAATATAAGAGTCAACAGAAAAAATAAATAGCTACAATAATGATAAATAATCTTTTGTTTTGTTTTTTTGTATCGAAAAAATAAGTATCAATAAAAAAGGTTAATTCTGCGGAACACCCCTCGGCTTAATTTCACAAGAAAAGTTATTTCGAAAAAGCTTTTATTTAGAATAAAGTGAGATATAGAAGCCCATTTATTGTCTATCAATTAATGAACCTTTTCGAAATAGTCATATCCTGCAAGATTGAACAGAGAGGAATTCCTTAGCATAAATGAGGAGTGTTTCACAGAATTTACGTAAAAGATTTCTACAAATTTTATCTGATTAAACTAATCACAATACACAATCTACTTTCATACAATAGAGAATATGTAGAAATATCACTCAAGTAGGCACTTATCTTTGACTTCAATTTTTAATAAAAAAAGTCGCAAATATAGATACCAATCAACTGTTTATCACTAATAAAACCAACATCTTTGATATATAGGTATTGTTTTAACAAACAATTGAAATATTTTTGTAATAAAATCGTTGATTTTGTGTTTATTGATAAATTGATCTAAAATGAAAGGAATATACAAAGGGGTAAGTAACATTAAAAATGGGTTTATATATATTTTACTCTTTAGATGTATTTTAAAAGAGATGGATAATTTTGTTTATTATAATAGTTTATTTCTTATAAAAACAAAGGCACAGCCTTATAAATAATGCAATAATCAATAAAACTATATCAATGAATTCAAACGATTTTCAATATCTCTTAATGTCTTGTAAAAAAGATCAATTGCTTTACCTAAATCACCTTTTTATATATGATGGATATTATAAACAGTGATGGGACATGAAATTTCATCAAAAATTTAACCTGTTAATAACTTTTTAAAAAGACATTATATCGATTTGCGATCTTTATTTATGATACAAACACACCATCTAAACCTATTTTTGTCAAAAATGACTAATTATTTTTTCATATTATGATGTTTTGTAATTTACTGCTAAAATTGGTTGAGTTTAAAATGAGTTTAATTTCAACTCATTGACTAGAAAATTTTCCAAATCAATGGCAGGAGGAAAAAAGCCAATAAGCGTTGAATCGAATCACTTTAATAAACTAATAGATAATGGTAAGGTAAGAGCCAAATGTATGCACTGTATCCACTTAAGAGCACCTTTGATTACAAGATTGAAAAAGCACATTTCAACTTGTGAAGGTTTGACTGATCAAAATAATTAAATAATTTAACAATTAGGGAATAAGAAAAACAATAATAGATTGAATATGACTGATTCAACAAATTCTACTGTAGATTTAACATCAAATGCTGATCTAATCAAAGAATTTAATGATGACGATCAAGATTTAGAATCAATCTCTCAAGTACGAAGTCTTCCAACCTCAATCAATAATGAACAAAGTTTGATAACTAAGTATTTAGATTTTAACAATGAAAGAAATCAAGCTCATCTTGAGCACCTTCAATGCAAATTGATGTTCAATTCTGGTATAGTGCTTTCGGTCACATTTCCTTCAATGATAATTGAATAGAACTTCTAAAGAGTCTAATTCCAATGATGTTAGAAGCCCTGGGCCATTGGAGGAGGATTGATAAATGAATGCGTCATCTGAATTTGACGGCTACGATTCGGTTCATGAGCTGTTCATTGACGATTTAATTCCTGGACTTTGATCCTAAATATAAAAAAGAGCTTTCTTTTTAATAAAACTATTTATCACAAAATGATATGCATGATTAGAGATTTTTATATGCAACTTTTATCTATCGAAAAGTTTCAACTCGGTCCACTTGAATTTTGATCGATATTTTTGACTTTCATATTTATTTTTATGAATGTATCAAAAGATTCATTGAATACACCCAATTATATTAAATTTCACTAGCATTCATCCTATTTTTACTGAGCAATCGATTAAATTACACAAAATTCAATGAAAAAACATTGATTTTTCCCATCACTGATTATAAAGATTCCATTTATTGGAAATGTGAACAATATAAATATTGTTGGATGCCTAACTAGAGTTATAGACAAAGATGAGATGATTTCTAAATATGTAAAACATTCATGTGTAACCGATCTCTCAAGAATAGAAGCTGCTAAAACAATGGACAGAGTAATAAAAACAGTAGCAATTATCCTGAAAAAATAATTTTGGAAGCTGTGAGTAATTGTGATTTTGAGCACCTGAGTCAACTTCCTACTATATTAAATATGAAAAGAAGCATATCATATCAAACCAAGAAAAATTAGACACTTTATTAAACTTAGAGATACCAGAAGAATTGAAAATTACATCAGGAGAAAAGTTTTTATATTTTGATTCAGGTCTAAGTGAGCCGCAAACGATATTATTTACTACGGTACATTTGATGAAGCTTTTGAAGCAGCATGGTAATTGGTATATAGTCGGCACTTTTAAGATATGTCCTTCAATTTTTAAGCAGATTTACAGCGTTCACTGTGTTACTGTTAAACGGGGAAGCTTTGGTAAAAGAGGCATGTTTGATAAAAATGAGTTTGCTTAAATAGAAAATAAAATTGGCGTCAATTAATTAATCTTAAAGTTTTGTTTATCTTGTTTGTTTCTCGCTAGTTTCAGATTGAGAAAATTTTCATTCAGTGTGCAAAATGAAGGATAACGAAAAGGGAAACTAGAAGCAGGAGAAAGATAAGAATTAGCCGCAAAAGAACATTCCAACAGTTACTGGCCAAATGAGCATACCGTGCATGTATACCTTAATGCCAAAAAGAACTGAAGATTCTTATACTCAGGAATTTAAAGTTATTCGTGGTCTTCTAAATGGATATTCACTGGATTCTATAATGTGTGATTATGAAATCGCAGCAATAAAGTCTGCATCCGCTATTTTTGGTGATTAAGTTGAAATGAATGGCTGTTTTTTTCACTTTCGTAGTGCAATTTGGAAGAAGATTCAAGATTATGGATTAAGAAAACTCTATTGCTCCAATATTGAGTATGCAGCAATTCTAAAACTATTTGCATTTATGCCAGCAGATTCGGTAATAAGTAGCTTTGATTTATGCGTCAAAGAGAAAGTTTTCCCCAAAAAACTAGACAAACTACTTAGTTACTAAGGTATGGATCGGAAAACTTACGCCAAATGGGAGAAATAAAGTGTCCGAGATTCCCGATCGATTGTTGGAATGGTTATGAGATAATAATGGGCAGAGGATGTAAAACTAATAACCTTATCGAAGGCTGGCACAACCGTATAAGAAAAAAGAAGAAGCATATGCAGGTATTCCAATTTTTAGAGTTTCTCAAGAAGAAAAATTCAACATTATCAAGTATATGGATTAAATTCAAGGCAAGAAACTAAAGAGCAGGAGAAAGTACAAAGATTCGGATAAAAGATTAAGAGCGGTCGTGAGTGGTTGGAAAGCTAATTGCAATGTTGTTGAGTATCTAAAAAATGTTGCTTCCTGCTTATCTTTTTAAAGATTAATTATTTTATCTACATATAGCACTTTATTAAGAAATACAAAAAGATAATTTTAAGCTGCTTTTGATGGGGTTATTTATATTTAAATACATATAATATGTATTTATTGAGTTATATCCGAATTGTTGAGAGGTTTTTTATGATTATCCAAAGATATTTTTCATTTCTTTAACCACAATTTTTTCTCTCAATATTTTAGGTCAATTACAGGGCTATGCCATAATTTAGCTCCGGTATCAATCAATATAAAATCATTATGAAACAATATAATGCATCAATATAGCTCCAGTATCAATTAATATAAAATGTTAATTTTTTAATATAGCTTCAAAATTTTAAATATAGTCCAACTTTCCAAAATATAACTCATATGCATAATTTTCAATATGAGATGATGATTTAAAAAAACAGTATTATTTAATATTGGTTTATTTTTAAAAAATAACGTCATTAAAATCACTAACCCTAAAAATATTAATATTTTGTTTATTGGATCTTAATTCCAATTTTCGTAAAATTGTAAAATTAGTTTGAAAGATAAATTTATAAGCTGAGATAATTATTTAAAATAAATCAATATTAAATAATACTGTCTTTTTAAATCATCATCTCATTAAAAATTATGCATATGAGTTATATTTTGA
Organism: Holacanthella duospinosa; assembly: GCA_002738285.1. Lineage (NCBI taxonomy): Eukaryota > Metazoa > Arthropoda > Collembola > Poduromorpha > Neanuridae > Holacanthella > Holacanthella duospinosa. Next base: position 2,835 of record NIPM01002094.1, on the reverse strand, counting down.
AAAGTTGGATTATATTTAAAATTTTGAAGCTATATTAAAAAATCAACATTTTATATTAATTGATACTGGAGCTATATTGATGGATTATATTGTTTCATAATGATTTTATATTGATTGATACCGGAGCTAAATTAAGGCATAGCCCTGTAAGGTGTGGTCAGTTATTCCTGTCCAATTTTATAAATTTAAATACAGACAAATTATGTGATTTTTGGAACACAAAATCACAAACATTAAATAAACTTTATTATTATTTATTAAATTAAAGCAATAAAATTTTAATAACCTTTATTTTTAAAGAATGAGAACGATTGAAAATCAAAACAGGGCAAATGCAATCTGCCATTATTAACGAAAATATTGCGTTTAAAAAGACGATTAGACACTTTAAAGAATAAGTATAAAAACTATACATAAGTCTGTAGAAGAAATAGTTGCTTCTATTTATAAAAAAGTCCTGGTCGTCCTACTAAAATAATCACTTCTAAAGTCATCCACTCCGTTAATAGAAAATACAAAAATGTCCTTCAACATCTTTCGAAGAGAAATGTATATAAACACTTTAAAAATGAAACATTAAATTAAATATATTTTATATATATCGTTTATTTTTAAAATAAATATTACGCTTCTTATTATTTTAGTTTTTGGACAGGAATAACGGACCACAACATATTAGGGCGTTCCGAGAAAACAGGGACTAGAAAAAATTCAAATGAAAAATTTACTATAAAAGATATAAAGTTGAAAATTAGTATGTTTATAGGTACAAACCTTCTGCATCTATTACACTTCTCCATCTTTCGGGTAACTTCAGGATACCATTCATAAAACCTTTAGCATTAGGCTCCTGAATTGCACTTTCTAGCTGAATTTCTAGTTCATGCCAATCATCATAAATGTTTTCCTTTAACTTCCTCTTTAATTGCTCAAAACAATTGAAATGAGGTGGGATAATATCAGTGCTATAGGGAGGATGATCCCAAAACCGAATATTTTCATCAATAAAATACTGCTTTATAAGATTTGATTTATGCGGCTTAGCATCATCCTGTAAAACCATAGGATACTTGAATTTCTTATCAGGTAAACATTTGTCTAATAATTCGATTAGGAAGATTTTATAGACTTCTGCCATTACTGTCTCATTAGGGGCACAGAGACTCCAATAAGCAACACCTTGAAAATCCATTACTAGTATTAGCATTCTCTTTCTCTCATATGTAGATTGAAGTACAAATTCATGTCGGTCTCCATTCTTATTTTTCCAAGATCGAACCTGGTCACGTTGGGGTTGCATGTATATAGACACCCAAGTTTCATCTATTGCCAAAGTTCGATTAATTAAGTTATTTTGTCTCGACAAGAGTTGCATATTGTTTTTACATTCTAACACTTTATGTTCTCTTTGTTCATCCGTGAGAAAATGAGGTAGCCATTTACTTAATAATTTTTTCATTTCTAAATCTTCTGTTAAATATCGAAATACTGTTTTTTACTACAATTTACCAGCATGTAAAGTTCAAGGCAAGACCATGTTCTAGTTTGGACTAACAATTCTTTAATTTCATTTATTACATTTTCTTTTTTCGAGACATCACTTGTATCACCACCTCTGTTATCTTCGACCACATTGTAGCATCTCTTAAGCTTAGTAACTAAACTTTTGACTGTAATTAGTTTATGGGCACTATTTCCAACTGATTCAACTAATTCTTTATGAATTATCCCAGAACTATGTCCCAGGATTACGCCAAATTTGATGAAAATCCACTGTTCTTTATATGAAATTGAAGTTTTTAATTTTTGCAAGCTATTCATGATAATATTCAAAATATAATTATTTATAAATAATGCTTGTAGTCTATATAAATTAATTTAAAAGTCATAGTATTATTAGTATATTATTAAAGGAATGATTAAACAAAATTGGAGTACCTCTTTGCGCGGAACGTCCTAATATACACTATAATCGTCAGTTATAATTAAAGTTTGTTTATTTTCTACAAAAACATGCCAAAAATTTCTTGACTTATAGCCCCATTTTTCAATCGAAGATCAATTAATTCTACGAAGTCTTAGTAAATGACCTTGTGATTAGGGGTCGGACTTTCTCCGCTCAAAATTCAACTAGTCGAGTAAGTCGACTAAAACCGAAGCTCGTTAGCTTTTTCAATACACGCGATGCTGCTAGCTCTCTAAAACTGCTCAATTGGCTAAGTCGATTTACTCACAGAGTTCATCGATATGCTATAGTAAACGTCGGAAATTTAAGGAAAGCCGGCTGTAAGTTTCAATTGTTGGAAATGCAATCTATATTGCATTATATTGTTTACACCAACAATTTATTTGTAAAACACTAATATAAACATAAACAAATATGTTTATAGTAATCCCTTTATGATGTCATAAATAGACTAATTTCGAATAAATTTTTGCTCTGCTTGTCATTTTTATTTTGCTCTTCTACATCAATAAGGACTGAATTTAATTTAAGTATCAGATGCCTCGTATAAGACATCATCACTATTTACACTAATTGCTTTGTATACTAGTAAACATTTAAATTGCTTATCCAAAACATTTTTAAGCGTTTTTAAATCCTCTAACCTACTTGGTTTATTTATTTGTTTTGTTTCTAAACGAAAAATTTCAGAAGAAAGTAATCCCTAACACTGGCTTTTCCTAGTCATTTCCAGCTTTTACTAAGAAAAGCCGGCTTTCCCTAAAAAGTTCCGATTTTTACTGTAACATGGCACAAAATTTTTGAAACATAATTCCATTTTAATTAGTCAAGGAATTTTAGTTTGTTGAATGCATAAAATAGTAAGAATG
>NIPM01002093.1:0-11992 GCA_002738285.1 Holacanthella duospinosa | reverse complement strand
GATTTGTGAAATTTGAGGATGAATGGAATACCCTTATAAAAAAGTAATTTAAGTATTTTTGGGTTTTAAGCACTGGGAAGTACTTTCGAAAGTATTTTCGAATATTAAGTAATTAAAAAGTACTTTGTCAAATAGTTTGATGTATTAATCGTTTTTCAGGGACAATTTTCACAATATTCGCTATAAATTTGCCCGATGAGTGAAAATGATAACCTGCAGAACGTAAAAGTTGACAGCTTTACAAAAAAATATATTTAAAATTTAATTTTAGGTAAGGCGAATTCCTAGGAATCGAAATACAATCGGACCAAATTGTCGAGTTGGGGCTTGAAAATTTAAGCCTTCAGTTACAACAAATGCTTTTTCTCGGTCTCAGTTTCAATTAACAGGTAACACGGGCGCCAAATAATTGTATACTTTCTGGAGAAACTTACACTTGTTTTCAGAAGAAATTTAATGAAAATATCCTTTAAAATGTATTTTCAAGGATAATGTTTTAGTTGTATGTTTGTCTTAAAAGCGCAGAAGTCTCTATAAATGAAGAAAGTTTTAATTGAAAAAGATATGCACAAAAAGGTAGGGGGGGGTTGGAAACCCTTTATCTTATTCCATTAAAACTCACATCCAACTCATTTCCTTCATGTGAATAGACTTTTGTCTTCCCTTCGGAAAAAAAGAAAGATATTCTACTGGAGAAAGTATTTTCCACTTAAATAGAGTGGAGTATACTTATACCAACCATTTGAGTGAAAGTAGATTAAACCAGGCCGTCACATATTGTAAAGTAAAAATAGTTGTATGAGTCACGGTTAATGCAATAGTCCAATCAATTAAGAAGAAACTGGGTAACAGGAGAGATATTATGATGGTGACACTTGAACCTCCTATCTTGAAGAATCGCAACATTAGAAAGTTGGTATAAATTCCAATCGCAAAAGCCGGAGTTCCAAGTAAGTATGACGAGCCAGAAAATAGTAGCAACAAATTATTCACAGTTATTGCACTTGGGATGTTTGAGCTATCATGGAGTGACTTATGTCCTACCATAAAAAAAGGCGTTCAGTTGCCTACAAATTAATTGAATTTAGAACACAAGCTTACCAAAGTATTGNGTCCTACCATAAAAAAAGGCGTTCAGTTGCCTACAAATTAATTGAATTTAGAACACAAGCTTACCAAAGTATTGAACACTTTCAGTACCACGTGTGAGAAAACTGTAATGCAATAAGCGTGACATGGCAAAAACACAACTGAAAAAANGTCCTACCATAAAAAAAGGCGTTCAGTTGCCTACAAATTAATTGAATTTAGAACACAAGCTTACCAAAGTATTGTCCAACTCTAGCAAGCGTATACGATATATTAACACTTTCAGTACCACGTGTGAGAAAACTGTAATGCAATAAGCGTGACATGGCAAAAACACAACTGAAAAAAGACGATAGTATTATATCTGCTGTACATGCACCTACATGCCAATACTTCCAGCAAGAGAACCAAACAAATAATAAACAGATAAATTGTCGCAAAATTTGAAAAATCTCCGAATAGCGCCAAAACAAATACTTAGAACTACGTCGGTCTCTCATTTCGAAACGCTCGTTAGCATCGTGCCAGTAACAGGGTAAGCACATTATCCAACTCGCGAATTTGTAAACCAAAATAGAATAGTTTCTAGTGCTATTGTTACCCATTATTTCTGAAGGATATTTTTTTTATATTATTGCAGAATATTTCAAAAGTTTATGAATTCTATGCTATTTCCGACAGCATCTAAAACATATATTTTTTTGTATGATGCAACCATGTAAATCCAACAGGAAATTAAATTCATAGTTGAAATTGGGGAAGGGAATGAAATTCATGCAAGGAAACGTTTTAATAATTTACCAAAGTTAACATTATTACACAACAAAAAAAAAACATTTAAATAGATCTATCGTGGAACTTGTTTAAAAGTATCCCAAATATAACGAAATCCACGATTTAATAAACCCGAACACCTCGTTCATTTGGAATGAGAGATATGAAATGAAAGGTTAAAAGCCTCGCCTTTAGTAAACAACGATCAAAAGACCAATTTTCGCGGTTGTTTATTATTATTGCTCTGATTCACTATAACAAAAATTTATACTGAAATTGCAAGCGTTACGGATTCTTCCTCAAGCGCCATGCCTTAGATTGAGTATGCTCTGATTAACTTACTTTGGATGTCTAAAAACAGGTGCAAATTTTTATTCGCAAAAGATGAAGCTAGAGGTGTTTATAATTGACATAAAAGCCATAACCGATTGACTCATTAAACCTAAAAATATTTTTATCAGGGAAAAAAACTAATTGTTGTTAAGCTGTATATAAGGTTTATATTGATATTACATATAAATAAGTAAACATCTATAATACTTAAAGAATCGTCAAGTCTGTTCCAAAAAGAGGAAATCAGGAAATGGTTCTTGATCTAACCATAGACACAATGTCCAAATTTGCAATATGAAAATTTGAAGTAGATTTTTTAGTTATTGTTATCTTGTTGAAAATTGGTGCTACTTAAAATATATAGATATACCAAAAAATTTAACTCACTAATTTCACATTTCCAAGTCATGACGAATGGTGTGACTTCGGGATTTTTCTACGGTCGAATTTGATTTAATTTTACACAGTATGCATCAAATATATTTTATTAGTCTTCTACTTATTTCTAAAAGAATCTTGTTACTTTCATTAATAGAACTAATTTAACTTTTCAATTTGTGGAAATATTTCCCGTAGGGTTAGAGTGTATAATGGTCATAGTAAATTATTAAATGGTCGGAGTTTTGAGAATTTTGATCTTATGATAACGTCAAGTATGAGGCATACTACTCTCTCCTTGTTGTCATTTAGTACCAGCGCAGTGACTTTTGTGTGAAACTAAATCAAACAAAGAGAATATATTCTTATTTGTTTGCGGCATAAATCAAATTTAACAAAATTTTAACCTACCGATGGATAACTGGTGCTGACATCGATAACATTTTTGTAAGTAAATTTTTGGCCAACAGATACTGGGCACCTTCCTTTGCTCAATACATCACACGCATTACCTTTGAGAATTGTAATCGGAAAAAATTCCACTTTTGCTATTACTTCGTATGGAAGCTTCGCACTCACACAGTCTGTAAAATCATATTGTTGTTGCAGAATTTTCTCTACCAACTAATTCTAATAACAAGTTTGACTGGATAAAATCTTAATCAATCTAATCTTAAAGATGAATAGAATTTTGTCCAATGAGCATTACTAAAAATGAGCATCAACCCATAGCAACCGGGAAAAAATACATCGCTACAGTGATAGATAGATGAATGGAGAATGATAGATATATGGATAGATAAATGAATAGATAGATTGAGAAGAATGATGGAAAGAAAGATGGAAAGATTGAGAAGAAAAATGAGTAGATAGATAAACAGATAGATGCTCCTAGTATTATTAGCGCCTAGTAACAAAATCGTGAAAAATAGATGTTGTGTTTTATTTGAGTAGAACCAGTTTCCAACGAGAACTTAAAATTCTACCTCAAATCATAAACATAGAAAGGCTTAGAGCTGCATAGAAATAAAAAGCTTTAAGGATTCTATTTTGATACAGATGATTCTCTTGTTTGCACGTAGTAATGTAATAATGCAAAATAGATGCTCCATGTTTCCTCTGAGAAGCACTAGTTTACAAAAATACTTGATTTAACAGAAAAATTTGTAGAAAATAACGGCAATAAATACATGGGGTAACGACTACATAGTGTCTAAAAACAGTAGTTGAACATCTCATTGAGAACCAATTTGCAAAGTAAAAGAATATCAATTAACGAAGTACACATACTAGGAGCGCAAATGTTAGGAAAAAGTAGACCCGTAAACTCTAGACACACAATAAATGACAAAAAAGAAATAAAAAAATCAATAGCCTGCTCAACCAAATTTTAAACAACAGTACCACCGTCAAAGATAACCTTTAGCCTTACGACCAGAAAGCAGCTGAAAGGAAAGTTAGGAAGCTTAAAGTTACAAATCTATTCTAAAAAACTAACTGGTGTTACCAAATTATGAACCTTCTCGACGAGGCAAATTTTGATGTACTTCCGGAAAAGCCATTATCTATTGAGACGGAGCAGCGCCAATAATTATAATAATAATAATTATTATCATTATTTTTGTTAATTTGGCTGCGAGCTTAGTGCTCGCAGACTTTGTTAATTCAATCATTTGTTAGTTGTCTGTGAGCTTAGTGCTCACAGACAAGATAATTTTTATTCATTTTGTATGAGTTTACAGACTCATGATTTATGTAATCTTATTGGAAAAACGCCCCCATGCAGTTCTCCAAAAGAAAGGAACTGCATGAGGACAGTTTTCCAAGTGAGTCGCGTCCTGGTCATCAGTAGACCAAGACGTGTTTTTGGTCTCTCTCTCCTGAGAGAGTTTTTGAGTTCTTAGTTGTCTGTGAGCTTAGTGCTCACAGACAAATTAAATAAAAGTTTGTATTTTTGTTATTTGTGGTCAGTCTGTTTATTGTCTTGTGTGGTGTCATCGGGTCGTGTCACCAGTCATCAGCATCCACCAGGTTTGTCTTTGGGAATTTGGGATTTGGTGGGTCAGAGTTGAGAGGTCGGTGGTGTACTCTGTTCTTGTCTATCATTTGTCCTGTCAGGAGACAGGACAGAGAACACATCGTAACACTATCTTACTTTGCAAACACAAACAAGAAATCCTAAAACGGATAGAAATGTTACTAACGTACGAAGACCTGGAATTGGTCAAAAAATCTTTAGTCATCTTTCATTACTCTAACATCAGAAGAGAAAAATTGATTGAAAAGTATCTCTCCAACCAACTGTAAATGTACGACATCACTACCATACTCTAACTAAATACAACTTGGATACAACATCATATTTAACACAGCAAAATGGTTTAGTCTATCCCCAATGAATGCCGCACTTCTTTGCAAGTTTTGTTGCGATCACTTTTATTGCGACACCTAACTGACAAGTGCTCTCAGTATCAGAAATCAAGCAACGACTTCCTCAATGATTTTACACAAACTGCTAATTTTTTAAGTATCAATAGTGACAATCTAGAAAATATCATACTGCTAAAAAATATCTACATTTTCTAATTACAATGTTTAAAAACTATAAAAACTTGGAAAACCCAACCATACCCAGCTAACTAACATTATCCGTCTGTATATTAATCTATTAATTTTAACCCTTTATTGTCAACATATAATTATTATAACTAAATGTATTTCTAAAATTTTATTAAACCCTAAAGCATTTTTCAAATAAATTCAAATTCATTACTAATTTGTCTATATTCCTGTATATCACGTACTTTTTAAAGCCCAAATTTTCGCTAGGTCGCAATTTTTGTAGGCATTATAATTTACCGGTCTATTTTCCAAAGGCCGAATTAAGATAACTTGCATAACTCCAGGCGGAACAATATCCTCCCTAAGCCTCAATAGGTTATATAATACGATTGAATTTTGTGTTTCAGCTAGCTTTAGCTTAACAAGTGGATGAAGAATTTAAATTTTATTACCAAAAAAAAATTTTAAATTGATAGGTAAAACTTGATTCGAATTTATCGATATGCGAACATCCACCTATGTTAATTATATACTTTTAAGATTATATCAATTTACAAACAGCAACACTTCATTAAACAGTATAAATTTAGAATAAATAATCAAATTTACTTGATATGGCATCAACCTCGATATCGTATCTCTTCCCTTTGATAAAAACGCAAGGAGTTTGAGTACATTCGGTAACTCGTAACTCCGTAACTTTAGCTGTTGAACCTATTTTAAATAATTCACAAATTAGTAAATATGTGTAGTGAAGCAGGGTGGTATAGGCAATATATCTACACACAAACGTGCTTTATTACCTGGATAAAAACATCAAATGCAAATCATATAGATTTCTACTATTCACAGTAGGGATCTATTGCAACTTACCGAATTTGACAAATCAATTATGATTTTAGAAATTTACCATTTAACGTGTTGACTACAGAGCTGAACTCTTAGCTCGCGACCTCGGACGGCAACGCCTTTCTCGCACCAGGAGGAACTGCCGTGGTGTCAGAGTACCAAAAATCAGAGGTGGATATGTTGCCGTGGTGTCAAGAGGTAAGTGTTTAATTTTTTACAATTACTTCATGTTATTTTGAATAAACTGTATAGTGTCTTTAGCAAATATGTTTATATTAACCAAGTGAGGGAAAATATTTTTCTTTTATTAGTGCTGATTGAGAGCAAAGGTATCGGAGATGAGATATATTCTAATCGATTTTGAGCAAAAAATGTGAAGCGAAGATTATTATAAAATAAATATAACAACTTTTTTACATTATCCTGAAAGACTTCTCAAGTTAAGAATTCAGGATTTAATTTCCGAAAAAATGAACAATTTGTAAAAAAGATAACTCGATTTTCCGGCATATTAAAACTAAAAAAAAATATTTGCAACCAGAGAGACAATAACTGTTGCAAGTAAACATGTGAAACCACATCTCGTTAGTTACACTTTTCACTTTTCAATGGTTGTTGGCGGTGGTCTAACCTTTTAAAAACCATTCCCATCTTATTCTTTTTTTGATATAAGTTATAGCAGGGTTTCCTGCTTTCTCCAAATTTTTTCGCAACATGAATTGAATTGAGTTATTCAAAGAGTGATTGAATGCTTATGGCATATTGTTAATCACACGCTTCATTATGAACCATGAGTAACAGTTAGCCAATTATGACTCTTGAGTAAGAGTAATTTTGATACGACCAATAAAAATTCCAGAGTGGATTGGCGGAACCATGGTCCGAAGGAGAGTTTGAATCACAGTCATTAGTGCCGTAGGCATAAAAGTTTAGTTTCAAAGTAAAATAATGAAAACGTGAACAGTGAATGTTATACCAAAGTCCACTTCAGAGAGAAAGCGAATGAAAGAGATGTTAGCTCTCCGTCGCAAAAAAAAATTTATCGATGTAAATCAAATTCACCAAACCAACTTTGATAACACAAATATATTTGATGTATCGGTTCCGCAAGAAGTTTCTGGAATTCTAAATATATTTCTATCAAGTTCTAACGATAGCTAACCAAGATCATGTAAGTAGAATAATCATTAGAAAAAAAAGTCATTCAGACAAATAGAAAGCATTGTTAAACCACTCCAGCTCTGGTGTTCATAAATGAAATATATAAAAAGTACATTTATGCTTATACCAAACTTCGGAATTGGGGATTCCAATTCCGAAAATTTTCGGAATTGGTCGTGTTTTTTGCTACCATACTTCCGAATTAGAATTGGATTTTGGAATTGGATTTCCAAATTCCAATTCCTACGTGCGGTTTTTCGGAATTGGAGCTACCATACTTTATCCCGCGGCGAGAGAATTGGAATTGGCATTTGAGAATGCCAAATGCCGAAGTTTCAGAATTTGACTACCATACTTTGGAATTGACCCTTGCGGGATTGGGTTTTCCTACTTTTCCCACCTACTTTCGGAATTGGATTTTTTTCAAAAATTTGAAAAAAAAGCCAATTCCAATGCTGAACTCTGTTTCAACTTGCCCCATCAAACCAAAAGGTTACATTAACCGCGAATTAATTAATAAATTTGAACAAATAAANTTGGAATTGGATTTCCAAATTCCAATTCCTACGTGCGGTTTTTCGGAATTGGAGCTACCATACTTTATCCCGCAGCGAGAGAATTGGAATTGGCATTTGAGAATGCCAAATGCCGAAGTTTCAGAATTTGACTACCATACTTTGGAATTGACCCTTTCGGGATTGGGTTTTCCTACTTTTCCCACCTACTTTCGGAATTGGATTTTTTTCAAAAATTTGAAAAAAAGCCAATTCCAATGCTGAATTCTGCTTCAACTTGCCCCATCAAACCAAAAGGTTACATTAACCGCGAATTAATTAATAAATTTGAACAAATAAAAAATTAAATTATTTCAAATTAAGTTTTTATTTTTTTGTTGATTTGTCTACTGCCGAAAGTATTTAATTTCAACCATTGACACTTCACTAATTATTAGTGAAGTGTCAAATTGCTGCGGTGGACATGGGTTTGACTCGTCTCTAAGTAAGTGACAACATATTGTAGAACAGTGCCAAAGGAAGCACACTTTGGCCCGATTCTACCTAAACAAAGATTGTTTCTGGATCCCACTCCATCATTTTAAATTTACAGATTACAAATAATCTGTCCTCGTCCACAATAGACACATTGTTGCTAGATGGAGAAACCAAAAGACCTCAACATGTCTTTTCCCATCCTGCTTATCCGTATCAATTTCTGTTTGCTATTTTTTTTTCATTTTTTACTCCTAATAAAAAACTTGAGAAAAAACAAGGAAAAAGGTCAAATTTTATTTTAAATTTTTTACATCCTGCGTAAGTATTTTGTGCACTTGGGAAAATGATACTTTCTAGTTTGAGAATTGGAAAATTGGATTCTGATTCTCCAATTCCACTTTGGCTTTTACATGTCAGAATTCGCCGTTTCAAATTCTGAAGTATGGTAGCACCGTCCAATTCCGATCTTCAATGCCAATTCCGAAAATTNATTTCGCCGTTTCAAATTCTGAAGTATGGTAGCACCGTCCAATTCCGATCTTCAATGCCAATTCCGAAAATTGGAATTGGAATCTCCAATTCCGAAGGTTGGTATAAGCATTAAAGTCCCAATTGTATCTGCAATATGCTAAATGTATGATTACATAAAGACTGTTATACANTGATACTTTCTAGTTTGAGAATTGGAAAATTGGATTCTGATTCTCCAATTCCACTTTGGCTTTTACATGTCAGAATTCGCCGTTTCAAATTCTGAAGTATGGTAGCACCGTCCAATTCCGATCTTCAATGCCAATTCCGAAAATTGGAATTGGAATCTCCAATTCCGAAGTTTGGTATAAGCATTAAAGTCCCAATTGTATCTGCAATATGCTAAATGTATGATTACATAAAGACTGTTATACAAATAATGCATAATATATTGTTGAAACAAAAAATTTATTTTTATTAGTAGAATATTACTTTGAATATGAATTTATAATAAATCTCTTACCGCAGTCTATATAGTGCACCGAATCTGCGTAACTTGCCCCTGCAACGCTGACGGCAATCAGAATTTTAGAAAATATTTGCACAGAGTTCATGATTCAATGATCTTGAATCTATTTAGCAAATAGTAGAGGAAAACGAAAATTTAATAAAATTATCTATTCGTGTTATTTAGCTATATAATTTCAAATGATTTATATCAACAATAAATGGGCGTTTGTACCAATATTTCAAAAGCTTCAATACAATCAATTATTTTATTGCCTGTTAGATTACATGACTTGGCTGCTTTGGTCATATAACAGATATTATGGTAATAAAAATACACTAAACGTTGATGAGAAAAAAGTAGTATAGGTATTTCTATTTGTTGTTGCTATATGAAGAAAAAAATGCAATTCATAAGTAATTGACTTCAACTTTTCTTCATTGCCACTATTTTTCAATATAAGTTAACAATATGTGTCTAGACTCAAACTATATATGNTTTCAAAAGCTTCAATACAATCAATTATTTTATTGCCTGTTAGATTACATGACTTGGCTGCTTTGGTCATATAACAGATATTATGGTAATAAAAATACACTAAACGTTGATGAGAAAAAAGTAGTTTAGGTATTTCTATTTGTTGTTGCTATATGAAGAAAAAAATGCAATTCATAAGTAATTGCCTTCAACTTTTCTTCATTGCCACTATTTTTCAATATAAGTTAACAATATGTGTCTAGACTCAAACTATATATGNCCTTCAACTTTTCTTCATTGCCACTATTTTTCAATATAAGTTAACAATATGTGTCTAGACTCAAACTATATATGACGCATAAATAAAAATTTGGATTCAAGAGTTTGCTAAAATTGCACTTACAACTTTCAATTATGAACAATTTTGAACAGAAGTAGCACATTTTTCGTCATCTAGGAAGTTGTTTAGAGAACCAGGTGGTTTTCAGGTTACTTCGAAAGCATTGTCAGAAGTGAACCGTACAATAGGCAACATCTACGGAGTACGAAGAATGAGGCGATAAAATTAAGTTATCATATCGGGGTCAATTGATATCAACCAGCAAGTGGTGTATATATTTTGTACTACAGTGCGGGGAAATATTTTACTCGAGGTACCGAATAATTACGTGATTTCTGTGTTTCTTAACCAATCTGTATAAAAATTTCACTGAGTGAGGGTAATCTTGCTAGAAATTCCCATGCAAAATTTCAGAATGATTGGTTGAAAGGGAGCTGAGTTTTCAAAGAGAAAGTAAAATTGAAAGAGGAGAAAGCTGGAAATAATTTTACTCGAGTTTCATTTTATCGATGAAACCGCCAATAATTCGGAACGGAATAATTCCAAATTTAATTATTATACTCATTTGACCCATCTTTAGCTAAAATCAACCCGTGCAAGCAACCCTGAACTAACATTAAAAAGATTTTATAGAAATATAAAATGCTCTGTGCTCGGTATCAGCATAGAGACTTATATGCGCATTCTTAAAGTTTTCCATTGTGTCATATTGCTTCCCACCTTTCTAAAAGTTCCAGGCGAGTATATCGTATCAATTTCCAATGAGGCTAAAGTCCGGCGAACACGTTAGGATAGAGATAGGCGGGATATTATGTACCCGGAGAAAGTTTTTTTTTGGGCATGAGGTGTTATATCTTGCGAAATCCTGCATAAAAATGCCATTCCCTTGACCCAATGAATTTAAAATAGGAAATAAGCATCAGGGCAAGTATCCCTTATGAGTCACTGTTGTGCAGGCAACTCACCTTAAAACGACGACAGAAAAAAGTGAGGTTTTATTTTTCAAATAAGTGAACTGTTTTCCTTCGACATTTCATATATCAAGGGAAAATCCTCATTGAAACTTGTAAACAAGATTCATTAGAAAGGTTTCAATTTGGAATATTTCGGTAGTATTTTATCTTAATCTGTAAAAAAATTTTTGTCTTTTGGCTTTTGTCATCCCGGTAGCATACAAAGACTTTGAGTTCAATTTTTTTCCTTTCAATTTTCTTTTTTCTGAGTCTCTAACACCATGCTTCAAGTCAAGTGGCAAATAACAGATCTGGAAACCTCGTACAACTATTTCTCACACAATCCTAAAAAAACCGAATTTAGACGGATTGGTGGTTTCATTTATGCTTGGGCTAAGAACTTCCCATTCTCGGCTAAGGGTTTTATATCTTGAGAATATGCACTCTGGTTACAAATTTGATCTCCAACTCCTCTCCTGGAATTTGCCTGCATTCCAACAAATTACCAGTTCTAAGTCAATATGAATAATTTTTTCCAATAAATCATGCGTCCACCTTAAAAATTAGATATAATAATTGTGTGACATGACTGCCTGGATAGGTCTAGATGTTAGTTAGTGAAGGATGTCCACTAAAAAAATAATCTAAAATGGCTGCCATGCCATGTAATTCTACCATCCCATGTAGATGGGGGAAATGAAAGATGGGAGTTGTGTCTGGGAAGGAAATATGGCGTCGAGAATGTAAACTCGACGCCATTTTCTACAAGTATGGATGCCATTAAAGATGGTTGATTAAAATATAATTATTTTTTTCTTATTATTATTTTTCCAAATAGGAGGGAAAGTGAAGTTTTTTTATTCAGTGATGAGAGTTGAGTTTGGGGAAGAAAATGATAATAATGATCTTTTTTTTTTGATAATAATAATTTTGGTTTTGGAGTGTGAGATTGAGATTCTCAAAGGAGAAGGGTGAGTTTTAATGTGTATTTGATCTTTTTGGTATCGCTACTTGAGATTTTAACTCTAATAAATTATACGTGATGATTATCTTTGTTTTAATTGCTCTACAATGGCTAAACTACTTGTTATTTCTTCTTCTTCAC
>NIPM01002091.1:0-11762 GCA_002738285.1 Holacanthella duospinosa | reverse complement strand
TTTTATAAATAAAAAAGACATAACCTTTTTATAAGACCATTATTTTTTTTGATAAATTTTAGCCTAGATTCTCATTCATTTTTTCACATCAATTTAATTCAATCCTATTTATAAGACAGAGAATTAACTGGAGAAATATTGAAACAAATCCAATAAATTTTAATAAAAACTGTTTTAAATATTTTCTTGTATAAAATTGTATTTTTCTTTATANTTTCTTGTATAAAATTGTATTTTTCTTTATATTTATAATCCAATTCATCTTTTGCAAAAGTTCTATTTGGAATTATAACCAAGGCTTCAAAAATTTTGTCCCATATAATTGGAGAAATGTTTTCTTTAGAGTTTATCAAAGGGAATCTAGGGCTGAGTTTATTAAAAGATACAGTCAGTTTCAAAAAAAACGAACGCTTTTTTAAATTGATATATAAAAGGCTGGTTAATAAATTAAAACCAACAATTTATATAATATGGGTAAAAAAATAGATTCATTGACTTTTGGATTGATTTTAGCTTATAGAAATGAGGGATAAGCTTGTTAAAGATATCAAAAAGGTAGGGTTTGCAAAATCACCAATATCAGAAAAGCTTAAAAGATTTAGATTAAGAGGAACTATAAAAAGAAAAGTAGGGTCTGTGAGACCAAAAAAATTGAATACAGATGATATCTCTACTATTAATCACCATATTTCGAAGAAACCAAGGATGGGATCAACTGAATTAAGAGAATTAATAAAAAATGAAAATAAAAAACAGTATCAAAGGCAACTATAATAAGAACATTAAAGTCCTTAAGTTATTTATCCTGTGTTCCGCTTATGAGACCATCATTAACACCAAAACATAAAAAATTAGGCTTTCGATCTGCACAAGCTGGAGTTTTGAAGATGAAAATTTTTACAAAAACATAATTTTTAGCGATGAATCTAAGTTTTTCTTAAATACTAGTTTAAGTAAAAGAAAGATATATAGAAAAAAGGGGAATAACTTGGATGAAAAAAATGCTTCAGGTATTGTAAAATTTGGCTCCGGTTCTGTAATGGTCTGGGGTTTATATCGTATTGCGGGACAGGTAGACTAGTCTTTATTGATACAACTATGGATAAATATCAATATGTGGACATAATTAAAAAGAATCTACCACCCTCTGCTCTAAAATTGGACTTGATCATTATGTCTTCCAGCAAGATAATGATCCAAAGCATACAGCTTCTTATACACAGGCCTATATGAGCGAAAAAGGCGTTGAATTAATGGATTGGCCTTCACAATCCCCAGATTTAAACCCTATTGAGCACGTATGGGCTTACATGAAGTTTAAACTTAGAGGAAAGATTTTCAAAACCCGCCAAAGTTTGAAAAATTAATTGACTTCTATTTGGGAAAATATCCCTCAAAAAATGTGCGAAAACCTTATTAACAGTATGCCAAATCGTGTTATGCAGGTCATACAGAACAAAGGTTCCTATACTAAGTATTAAACTGGCGTTCAGTTTTTTTTGATCCAAATTGGAATAAAATTTTTTCAAATTTAAAGAATTTTTTATTTTTATTTTTTTGAATTTTTCAATTTATTTTCAAATTTTTTATAGCTGTTCAGTTTTTTTTGAAACTGACTGTAAGTTTGAGGAATGTTAAGTTATACTTATCCTATTATTTTATACATGGTATGGTTATTACGGATATGTGATCAATAGTAATGGCTCATACTTTACATTAGACGCTGAAGATACTAAAGAAGTTGATAAAAGAACAACCAAGTTAACACCAAGTAGTACCGATAGGTCTAGGATCGAAAGATATTTTAATGATAGAATAAAAGCTATTTATGATTTTAGAGTAGGATAAAAATCATAGTCCTTCCCCAAAGGTATACTCAACAACGGCTTAGGGTTCGAGTATTTCCTACCTTTTAGAAGGGGAAGCAGTATTTTTATGCCTCCAAGAATTATAAATATTTTTCATTTTATTATTGAAATATCCGATGAACCCGAGTTATTAGAAACTTTTTAAAAATGAAAATCATTAAATCAAATGCTACTTGATGTTAATACGATTGTTATTTAATTGAATTCGGCCCACTTTAGTGTTTATTGATAAACTTGAAGAAATTCTCCAATTATAAAATACTTGAGCTAGTTGTGATCACTTCTAATCATTTAAATAAAATTTAATAAATAAAGTTTTAGTAAAGTAATATTGAAAATTTCATTATTTTTTATGATTTATTATTAAACTTTTGATTACAAGGCTTTATTTTATTCATTTTTACCAGATATCATATAATTAAAATCTTATCTGTCTTTATAAAAGGAGTTTGGATTGATATTTTTAAGAAAACTTTAATGTATTTATATTTTGAAAATTTAATGAAAAGTATTTGTAATCTTATTTTTGAACTGTTTAGCTACTTTAATAATCAAAAAGAATAGAAGGTACCCTTCAAAAATTTTCTCCCATTTAAAAGAAAAAATGCGAAAATCACTGTCTCAAAAAGGTAGAAGATTTTCTTTTTTTTTGTTAATAAATAATAAAAATGTATGTTAATATAAACAAATTTTATAAAAAAATGTCTATAAAATGTATTATTATATAATGAATAAAAAGTATATATGCTAAATAAAAATTATAATAGAAAATTAACAATTGAAGAGCAGATTAGAATAAGAACATATTATGAATGTGGAAAAAATATAAACTTTATATCTAAACTTATTAATAGATCTTGGAATGCTGTTAACAATTTTTAAAGAATTCGACTATTTATGGTACAAAGAAATCACCTGGGAGACCTGTGGTTCTAACTCCAAGAGCAAAAAGAGTTATTATAAATGAGTTTAAGAAAGAACCAAGAAGCATATTCGAATTAAAACAATCTTTGAAGTTAGAGGTATCAAAAGCAACTAGTTGGAGGTTTATTAGTACTTGTAGATAACTAAAATATATATAAAAATAGATTCATCTCCTCCATATAAAGATCAAAATTTTATTGATAGGCAAATCTATGCAGAAGGCCATCTTAATATGGGAGAAAAATGGTTAAAAGTCATATTCTCCGACGAAAAAAATTCAACCTAGATGGGCCTGATGGTTACAAATATTACTGGCACCATATAAATAATAAAAAAACCCATTGCTTTTCTAGAAATTTTGGAGGCTGATCATTAATGGTATGGGCAGCTATAGGATATAGTGGTAAATCGAATATTATTCAAGTGGAAAAAATGAATTCTCTAGATTATGAAGAGGTTTTAAAGGATAATTTGAAGCATTATGGTCTTCAAATTGGTGTCCTTGGTTGTATTTTTCAACAGGATAATGCTTCTATACATAAAAGCTGCTCAACTTAAAATTGGATTAAAAATAATGGAATAAGGTTGCTCTCTTGACCATCATGCTTCCCAGACATAAATATTATAGAAAATATATGAGCGACCCTTAGAGAAGAGTACATTCCAATGGAATGCAGTATAATAATAAAGAAGAGTTGTGGGAAGCAATATAAAGGGAATGGGATTTAATTTCACAAAAAGAGCTATAAAATTTATACAACTCTATCCCTAAAAGACTTTCAAAGATTTATAATAATAATGGAAAATTTTTAATAAATTTATTTTCATTTTTTTAGTTTTATTTATAAATAAAAGGAAATCTTCTACCTTTTTGAGACAGTGATTTTCGCATTTTTCCCTTTTAAATCAATAATTATTTTTAAATAAGCCAAATTTTAAATTAAATAATTTTTAATGATTTTGTACATTATTTAATATTAAAAAAATAAATTTATAACGCTATAATTAAAGATATTTTGATTTTAAAAAGTCCTCCACATTTTTGAAACGCACTATATTGCAGGCTTGTATAATTTTCTCAAGAACATATGCCAAATTGCCCCATAGATGTATTTATATATAATAAATTATATATGTATCTTATTTAAGCACTATAAACCAATATTATACAATAAAATTCAAACTTTAGCATCTTTCTTGAATTTTGGTGTATAATATTTACTGGCTTGGGTAAGGAAGTTAACGATTTGAACTGGGAAACTTTTAAAAGTTGAAAATGATATTTATTGTAAGGATGTATGTGATAAAATTACAGTGCAGATACTAAAATATATTTCGTTTAGATTCTAGGTATAAATTGAAACAATATTATCGTATTCTTATTGAGTCTAAAGAAAACAACTATAAGTGTATAGCAGGTTGAAATATCAACTAAAAAGTAGATATAATTAAAAATACCTATAAGTTATTATAGTATTTTTAGAGCTTTAAGTAGTCGAAAAAAGCAATCTAAATTCAGCTTTATATAAAAGTCGATAAGCACGAAAGCAAAGTTAATATGAAAAGTATAAATAATCCGATATATTTACACTATCTCTCATGGAAAGTCGGACACCCTATTTTTTGTAAAGCATAGAGCCAATTTTGCTTTTAAATAAAAATTTACAAAAAAATTATATACACTTTAACTGTCATGTTATTTATATTGGTTTACTTATCCATGTTTTATATTAAAATAATATATTAGGGCGTTCGGCGCAAAGAGGCACTCGAATTTTGTTTAATTACGCCTTTAATATTACGCCGTTTCACGTAAAGAGATAAAGGAATAAATTTAAATAAAAAATTTATAATGAGATATAAAAAGATGAAACTTTGTAGTTTATATATATGAACCTTCTACTTTTATTACATCGCTCCATCTTTCAGCTAGCTGCTGAATACCATTCATATGACCCTTTATATTAAGTTC
Organism: Holacanthella duospinosa; assembly: GCA_002738285.1. Taxonomy (NCBI): domain Eukaryota; kingdom Metazoa; phylum Arthropoda; class Collembola; order Poduromorpha; family Neanuridae; genus Holacanthella; species Holacanthella duospinosa. Next base: position 6,998 of record NIPM01002091.1, on the reverse strand, counting down.
CTGGATAATACTCTCTAGTTGTAATTCCAACTCTTCCCAATTGTCATAATCATTTTCTCTTAACTTCCTTTTTAATTTAACAAAACAATAAAAATCAGGTAGACTTAATCTGGACTATATGTAGGATGATACCAAGTGCGGATTTTGTTATCATCAAAAAAATCCATTACAAGCTTTGATTTATGTGGTCTTGCATTATCCTATAAAACCATATGATATTTGAGTTTCTATCAGGTAGCCATTTTGGTAAAACTTCATTAATAAAGCCTATATAGACTTCTGAAGTTACAGTCTCTTTAGGTGCACAAAGCTTCCAATATGCAACACCATTATAATCCATTGCTAGTATAAGCATTCATTTTCTCTGATAGTTTGATTGTGCTACAATTTGTGGTGGGCTTTCGTCCTTAGTTCTCCAAAATCGAGACTGGTCACGCTGAGGTTGCATATATAAAGTAAGCCAAGTTTCATCTATAGCCAATGTTCTGTTTATTAGGGTTTTTTGTTTTAATAACTGCTCCAAATTATATCCACATGCTAATATTCTATGTTCTCTTTGTTCCTGTGTGAGAAAAGGAGGAACCCATTTGCTCAATAATTTCTTCATTTGTAAATCTTCTGTTAAATACCGATAAATAGTAGCTTTGCTACAATTTACTAACATGGAAAGTTCGAGGCACTACCAGGCTCTACTTTGAGCAATATATTCTTTAATTTTCTCAATTGTATTTTCTTTTATAAATGATTACTTGTATCGCCTCCTCTAGTGTCTTCAACGCAATTTTGGCCCTTATTGAACTTAGAAACCATATTTTTACTGTATTATATTTATAGGCCTTTTCTCCTATCATTTTAACCAATTATTTGTGTATTATTGCCGAACTGTGGTCTATAATTACTCCAAATTTGATAAATACACGTTGATCTATGCCGGTTATTAAATTTTATTATTTTTGTAAGTTATCCATTATAGTAATTTAAACAAATATGCTTTAAAAATAAAGCTTAATTTATAGAAAATATTATATATAAACCTTGGTACTAGATATTAATTTGCATATTTATTAATTAAAAGTCGCTTACCTTTTTGCGTGAAACGGCGTAATAATATACTAATAATACCAAGTCTTTTAACTTAATTTATATAGACTACAAGCTTGCTTTATAAATAATTATATTTTGAAATTATTATGAATAGCTTGCAAAAATTAAAAGATTCAATTTCAGATAAAGAACAGTGGATTTTCATCAAATTTGGCGTAATCCTGGGACACAGTTCTGTGATAATTCATAAAAAATTAGTTGAGTCAGTTGGAAATAGTGCCTATAAACTAAATACAGTCAAATATTTAGTTAATAAGCATAAGAGAGGCTACAATGTGGTCGAAGATAACAGAGGAGGTGATACAAGTGATGTCTCGAAAAAAGAATATGTAATAGATAAACTTAAAGAACTGTTGGCCCAAACTAGAACATGGTCTNAAAGTGATGTCTCGAAAAAAGAATATGTAATAGATAAACTTAAAGAACTGTTGGCCCAAACTAGAACATGGTCTTGCCTCGAACTTTCCATGCGGGTAAATTGTAGTAAAACAACAGTATTTCGATATTTAACAGAAGATTTACAAATGAAAAAATTATTAAGTAAATGGGTACCTCGTTTTCTCACGGATTAAAAAAGAGAACATAGAGTGTTAGCATGTAAAAACAATATGCAACTCTTATCGAGAAAAAATAACTTACTTAATCGAACTTTGGCAATAGATGAAACTTGGGTGTTTTTATACATGCAACCCCAACGTTGCCAGATTTTATTTGGATAAATTAGAATGAAGACCCACCTGAATTTNGTGTTTTTATACATGCAACCCCAACGTTGCCAGATTTTATTTGGATAAATTAGAATGAAGACCCACCTGAATTTTTATTTCAATCTAAATATGAAAGAAAGAAAATGCTAATATTAGCAATGGATTTTCAATGTGTTGCTTATTGGAAGCTCTGTGCCCCTAAAGAGACTGTAATTGCAGAAGTCTATAAAAACTTCCTAATCGAATTATTAGACAAATGGTTACCTGATAAGAAAGTCAAGGTACCTATAATATTACATGATAATGCTAGACCACATAAATCAAATCTTATAAAGCAGTAGTTTATTTATGAAAATATTCGGGTTTGTGATCATCTTCCCTATACCCCTGATATTAGCCCACCTGATTTCAATTGTTTTNTTTATGAAAATATTCGGGTTTGTGATCATCTTCCCTATACCCCTGATATTAGCCCACCTGATTTCAATTGTTTTTGTCAATTAAAGAGGGAATTAAAAGAGAATATTTACGACGATTGGAATGAACTAGAAATTCAGCTAGAAAGTGCAATTCTGGAGCTTAATGCTAAAAATTTTATGAATGGTATCCAGAAGCTACCCGAAAGATGGATAAATGCAATGGATTAGAAGGTTCGTATCTACAAACATACTAATTTTCAACTTTTTATATTTATTAAAAAAAATTTTATTAAAATTTTTTGGAGTGCCTCTTTGCTCGGAAAGCCCTAATAATATGAATTCTGAATAAAAATGAATGAAATAAAATGAATGTATAAGGAATATAAAAGTATTAGGATTGTGTCCAAAAAGTTGAATGTATCGACTAGGACAGTCAATACTATTATTAATAATAAAATAAGCATGGTTGGAAATATAACAGGGCGGCTTAAGAAATTAACTGATAATGATATTAAAAAATAGAGAACTTTTTTAAATCAGAGCTTAAAAAAGAAAATATAGTAAATTCTAATATAGTCAAAAAAAACTTGGGTTTAGATGTTTGTAAGGGAACTATAGCTATATACTTGAAGATTTAGGGTTGAAGTATGGTTTTATACAAAATAAATTTACATTAAACAGTGCCCATATGAGTTCCAGGCTCGAATTTGCTAAATATCATTTGATACAAAGAACAGACTTTTTTAAAGTCATATTTAGCGACGGAAAGCGCTTCAACTTTGATGGTCCAGACAACATAGGTACTTTTTTTATAATGAAGGTGATGAAAGTATTGGACCATCAAGGATTAAGTGCCAAATAACCGGCGGAGGTATCATGATTATAGGAGCTATATCAAGCAACTGAAACTTGAAAATTAAAGTAATTGAAGGGAAATATGACTCAACAAAATATATTAAAGATTTAAATGATACATTCATCTCTTTTTGTAACCAGGAATTAGGAGGAAATAACTGAATATGGCAGCAGGACAATGAAAAAATAAATACTTCTCATAAAGTAGTAAATTTATTTCAATAGAGAAAAAATCAATTTTATTGATTGGCCAAGCTGCAGTCCTGATATAAATATGATAGAAAATGTCTGGTCTATAATGGTATCAAAAATTTATTCAAATAATCAATATTATAAAAAGGAAGAGCTTATTAAAGCAATAAAGATAGCTGCTAATGAAATAGAAACAAAACCATTATAAATCTTTATGAATCAATCCAAAAGAGATTGACAAATATAATAGTGTCAAATGGAGCCAAAATAGATTATGAATTAGATTAATAAAGTTCATTTCTATTTAAAATTTTAATTTTCACAGGTATGTTAATTCTTAATTGAACTCAAAAAATGGATTTTTGACCATAATTTTAAATAAAGATTTTATATTTAAAAAAATTTCATCTTATTTTTATAAACTTATTTCTTTATATATTTGATTTGTATTTTTATTCAATATATTCTCATTATTCTTATAAAGATGTGTTAATTTTTTTTGCGGAGTTTAGTAGGTAGCTCCAAGAGTATATAACTCCTTAATTCCTCAGGTCTAAAATGGCCTGCATTATCTGGCCAGAAATGTATTTTAGAGAAACTTCTCAGCTTTGCCTCCTCCAGTTTCTTGAGGCAGCTCTTAACATAGTGGGAATCATGACTAATAACTTCTGAGAGGTAGTTATAGTAGCTCCTCTTTATGTCTCCAGCCATTTTATAGATGACACAGAAGCCGAGACAAGATACAGAAGATTTTTTGTAGTATGCTTGGGATATTTCCACAGGTCCCCCACCGATCTTGAAGTTCTGTTTGAAATCCATGACTACCACGAACTCATCATGCTCCAAGTTCTCTAGTCTTTGTCTAAAGTAGCCTTTTTGATCTTTGCTTAACTCAGAGTGGACTTTGTAGAACTTTTCTCCTTCGTTCTGAGAACTTTCACTTAGCCTCCTTTCAAGTTTCTTACCATTTACGCAGATATCACACATGTACGTCTTCTTTTTCAAATATTTGAAGTATTTTGGGCATAAATTGTAGTATGTAGACAATCTTAGGTTAATTTCTGGGTTCTCGGTCATTATTTTCTTATAAATATATAGTTTAGATTATTGGAGATGTAATACAGGCTGATTTCTATGTAATTTGCATGTTATCTCAGAATATTTGGTCAAATATTCATTAATTAACTCTTTTATATCTTCATCTTCTTTTTAGATTCTGGTTGATAAATCCCCCTATTTTCTATTTCATCATCTCCTCTTTTCTTTTTTGCAGTCTTGTGCATAGTGTTTGAGAAAGTAAAACCACTTTTTCTCAGATCCTTTTTCGATATTCTGTCTACAACTATCGATAAAACTGCATATATTTCATTTTTTGGTGTTTTGTTGAATAGTTTTAATATATTCTTAACTAATTTTTTGATTATTGTTGGTGATTCTTCAGTATTAATGTTTTGGTTATCATACGGTAAATATCTTGCGTTCATTTTAGTAACTGTAATTTAATAAACGCTAATTTAAAACAAAAAATGTTTTTTAATTTATTTTACCAACAAACTGGTTGAATTTTTATTTGGGGTCTGTTTTAATTCCCGAAAAAATGTCTCCTCCGAAAATAAAGTGCCATATGATGAACGAGTTACAATTGGGCTCCTTGTATGATAAAGTGCTCTAATCAATCCCTATTTTAATCAAAGTTCGCATATAGCATGTCCGGGAAATAGGGAGATTAAATAAAATTTGCATTTTTAGTTAAACAAAGTTTAATAAAAAAGTTAAATAGCAATTTAGACTTCTAAGAAATAGCATTCATCGAATCTGTTATACCTTTATATCCAATTTTTATAAGGTTTTTGTAGCCATGGTTCATGCAGCTTATTCCCATTTCTGCGGCTGTTTCGGATGATATTTTGGACCAAATTAGCTTGAACCCTCTTAAACTTTTTGGCGTATTTCGAAGTGCCGAATATTTTCTTTTATAATTTGACCACAGCATTTCAATTCCTCTGACATGTGGTACATTAGGTGGGTTTTTATATTTAACCATAAATTCTATATTTTTTGAGGCCAAGTAGTCGGTCACAATTGTGGCGTAATGAATCGAAGCAAAATCAGGCCAAAACAAAACATCTGAGGTGAGGACTAATTTTTACCCCCCCCCCTGTTAAAATTTTTTTTAACCCTTGCAATTTACGTAATGAAAATAAAGAACGAATAATTATTAAGAAAATATAAAGAGATAATATAAAAAATGGTGGAAAAAATGATGTTTATAAAGTGTTCACATCCTGTTAGAATTATGAATGATTTAAAAAACGTGAAATACTCAAAAAAAGCATGTAGAAAACGGCAACCACTAACAAGAAGTGGTTTAATTTATAATAGCAAACTAGATATACCAACTATTTTAGCTTAAAAAAGCTTATTATATTCTTTTATTTTACTTTTCATTTTTCATTTTTCGAAATTAATTTCAAGGTTGAAATTTTTTTCGACAGGGGATAAAATTAGTCCTTTTAACCCGAAACATCTTCGAATTCGTGCTATTTAAGGAAAATGGAACTAATCTATTAATGATGCATTCTCGAAGGTAGGTTTCTGAATCCAGAGTACCTTCTTTAATATATGAATCCGAAAAAGTTACAAGTTCGTCAATAGCTTGCCAAATCAAATATTTCTTGGGAAATATGGACAGAGTCTTGTATTTTATATGATAATCTACATCTTTTGGGTCTTTAGAATGATAAAAAGTGCATCCTGAAACTTTAGTAGGATCAAAAGTCACATAAGTTTCGTCATCTAAAATAAGGGTTTTGCGAAACTGATTTTGATAAACATGTAGACATCCAGCTTTCGCTCTACATTCCTGGCTTTTAATGTACTTTGGAGCTTTCTTGTCCTGGCTTTTATCCCCAATCTTTTTAACTTAATATCAGATACAGTAGACTTGGCAAATTAAATTTATTTGCCACATTCCTTACGGAAGTTCTTGAGTCTTTCTTAAAAATTTTCTCTATAGCTTTTGCATTAAAAATTGATTTTTTGGAGAGTGGCCGCCATAGAACATTTTTGTAACTCACTTGACCATAATCCTCAAATCTCTATATTATTTTATATATCGTTTGTTTTGGTGCACATTCTCGCACAAAGTGCTCTACAGTCATTTTCTTACTATTTTTAGCAACGTTTTTATAAAAGTGAATAACACTCGTTGCAAAGCCTTCATTTTTTATACGATTCATTTGGATTCAAAGATTTAGTTAGAATTCTGGTTATATAATTATTTTTTATTTAGTGTAAATTTATATAAATATTTAGAAAATTGGCCACTTATAATAAAAATATGGCAAAATCATCATGAAACTTATTCTCCCTATTTCCCGGACATCCTATATGGCTCATTATTTGGCACTTCATTTTCGTTCAGAGTAGTCACTTTTTGATTCTTTGCTTAACTCAACCAAATTTTTAATGAATCTATACTATTTCAGGTCCAAGATGACACTTACCAATAACAAAATGGTATTATCAGAATCAAAATGGTATTTATCAGAATCAAGATGGGACTTTTGGTAGTATGCTTTTAAAATATATGTTANATTATCAGAATCAAAATGGTATTTATCAGAATCAAGATGGGACTTTTGGTAGTATGCTTTTAAAATATATGTTATGCGCTTTAGGAGCGATTCAACAGCATTTCCGAGAAACAATTAAGCCTCTA
>NIPM01002090.1:0-11772 GCA_002738285.1 Holacanthella duospinosa | reverse complement strand
GCTTAATTTATAGAAAATATTATATAAAATCTTGGCACTAGATATTAATTTGCATATTTATTATTAATTAAAAGTCGCTTACCTTTTTGCTTAAAACGGCGTAATATTTAGATAAGAAAAATTTTTTTTTTTATTGCGCCATAAAATTATTACAGCTGCGTCCAAAATTGTATTTAAATGTATAAAGATCAGTTATATTATTAAATAAACATTTATAAAAAAATTTGGCTTGAAATTGTTTATATTTATTATTTTCAACATTCAGCTAATTTTGAACCACCATTTTAGTGCATAATTATAGTTTATATTAATATTATTAAGTTTTTTAAAAAAATTATATTTTATATAGATGAAGTATAACATAAACCAACTATTTATAAAATATTTTGTCCATAATTAACCCCACAGACTTTTAAATTTTAAAGAATGTAGCAATTTTTGCAACATTCAGTCAATTTTGAACAATACTGTATATCATTATGGTTGAAAAGTTTTAATAATTATATAAAAAGCTATTTTGGTTGATAAAAATTAAAAAGTTCTACGTATATTTCAACTAAATGATATTTTATTTCCAACTATTTCAACCAAAAAATTATGTTTTCTTCAAAAATTTCCTTCCATGTAAACATTCCACCGAAAATTCACTGCTGAACCTCTAACGGTACCAATAAAAAGTAATCCATGTATTTGATTAGAAAATAAAGACAAGCTTTTTGTAATAATAACGTCATTTGGGTTTATATTTACACTTAAAATACATTACTATACCTTTTCCAATTTTATTTCACACAAATGAAAATAGATTTCACATAAGATAATATGACTTCACACAAACGAAAATAGATTTCATACAAGAGAAAATAAATTTCACACAAACGAAAATAGAAATCAAACATTTGACAATAAATAAGTTAAATATATTTTTCACTAATGAAAAATGACTTTGAATAAATTTAAAAAACATTTAACTTATTTATTGTCAAATGTTTGATTTCTATTTTCTCTTATGTGAAATTTATTTCCGTTTTTATTTTCTCTTGTATGAAATCTATTTTCATTTGTTTGAGATAAAATTGGAAAAGGTATAGTTTAAACAGTGCTGTTATTATACAATTTCTACCAGCTTAACATAGCTCTCTTACCATCGTCTTCAAAACACAATTATCAATTATCGAAATATAAACTCTCAATCTTAATTTATTATATAAAATCTCTTCTTCGATATGAGGCTCAATTATCATGAGATTTCCTTCTAAGTTTCAATCACTTCATTAAATTTGTGGTCCGGTGCAATAACTTCCACAAGTTTTGGCAATGACTTCTCTTTGACTTGTTACAATCTATCATTATGTTTGGTAAATCGTCAAACTTCATAATTAGTACCAGAATTTCACTCCACGATACGACAGTCGTGATTACCCTAGAATATATTAGGTATTACCGCAGTGAATTAAAGGTTAAAAGTCGATGATTTAACCCTAGAATATGAAAATTTGTGGCATTTTCGGATTTTCATCGGCTACATTCCTGAATCCTAAAAGAAAGATACGCCGGTGGATAATTCTATATGAAGTTGAGATTTGGTTATAGAACATAATAGCATCATATTGGATAAAGTTCATCTAAGCACTAAATTGTTCTTAGTGTCTAATTATCTCAAAAACCAATTTCGTTCTAAAAATTTCCAATTAATAACCTGAGATATCCCCTGGACCCGATGCGAGGGGGTTTTCGGGTTTTATACCTCGAGTCTGGTTTTTAGTATCGGGTTCGGCGCTTATCCCAGACTATAAGGTTCGATTTAGGATATGGATCAAAAATTTTGAAAGAAACTAAGCATTTTGGTTGAAGAATTCTCGAAAGAACTTTATTATTTTGGTTGAAAAATTCTAATAACTACACAAAAACCTGCTTTGGTTGATAAATAAGCATAAATTATATTTATTTATCAACCAAATAATACATATATTTTTCATTTCAACCAAATAATACATATTTTTTAGTTGAAATAGTTGGAAATAAAATATTTAAGTATCATTTGGTTGAAATATACGTAGAAAATTTTCATTTTTATCAACTAAAATAGCTTTTTATAAAATTATTAAAACTTTTTAACCATAATTCTTCAAGAATTTACTCATTTTATCAACCAAATACATTACAGTGTTTTTCAATTGAATAGTCGCATATTTCCAATTGGATTGTCGCGATTTGGTAATGTAAAATAAATGTCGATTAAATTTTCACTTTAAATAGAAAATAATAATTAAGGAGTATATAAAACTCTTATAAAGCAATATTTCTTTCTTTTTTAGTTTATTTTGTTTTGTGAATTTTGCCACCGAAAAATTTAATGGCATTTTTTCTCTTTGAGAAAGCTAAATAGACTCTCAACAAAAATAGTAAATTGATTTATAAATGTTTTATACCCCTTTAATTTTTATTTTCTATTTTAAATTACAATTTTAGTCAAAAACTTATTGCCAATTTTCTTCCATATGGGACAAAATTTTTGAAACCTCGGTTATAATTCTTTCATATGGGACAAAATTTTTGAAGCCTCGGTTATAAGTCTAGAATATTAGTGATCATAGTGAAAATAGGTTGAAGAAGCAACTAAAATGGTAAGAAATATAGCTAAGAGTTATTTTATGGATAGTAAATACTTAAATTTATTTTCATTCTTACTATTTTATGCATTCAAGAAACTAAAATTCCTCGACTAATTAGAATATAATTATGTTTCAAAAATTTTGTCCCATATTAGTGATCATAGTGAAAATAGGTTGAGGAAGCAACTAAAATAGCAAGAATTATAACTAACAGATATTTTATGGATATTAAATTCATGTATTTAATATCCATAAAATATCTGTTAGTTATAATTCTTGCTATTTTAGTTGCTTCCTCAACCATTTTCACTATGATGCATTAATATTCTAGAATTATAACCGAGGCTTCAAAAATTTTGTGCCATATAACTAGCCAGAACGGCAGATATTTTTGGAAAGGCTTTGTGTACGAATAAATAGCTTCACAAATTGGAAAAATAAAAACATTTTGGTAAAATTTCTTATTAAATGCAACAAAAAATGCTGTTAAATGCGTTATAATACACTATGTCGCACGGAAATTCGGACACCCTATTTTTTATAAACCGAAGCGTCAATTTGGCTTATAAATAAATATGAATAAAAAGATTAGATATGTTCAAACTGTATTATTTTTAGTATTTATTTATTTATCACTATTTTTTTATTAAAAAAGATAGAAAATCAAAAAGGAAATTTATCGATACAGTACGGAAATCCGGACATTTAAAAATAAATAACTACCATACTTTCCACGAGCTTATAACATTTCTTTTACACCTTTAGGCATTGATTTAATTAAGTTTTTTATAAAATTGTCGGGCAAGTTATTCCATAATCTTAGTAGCTCTGTTTTAACTCATCTGGATCATCGAAGATTTTCCCCCTCAGCTCTCTCTTCATATAGGCCCAGATGTGTTCAATTGCATTAAAGTCAGGGCTTTGGCTTGGTCAAACCAAAATTTCAACTTCTTTTTCCCCAATATATTTCCTAATGAGCTTAGAAGTATGCTTGGGGTCATTATCGTGTTGAAATACGAAGTCATTTAGTCTCATTTTCTTTGTTGATTGTATTAAATTGTACTTTAATATGTCCAAATAGCCATATCTATCCATTTTACCATTTATAAAGACCAATTTCCCAACTCCTTTGTAAGAAAAACATCCCCAAACCATCACACTACCTTTGCCAAATTTTACTGTCTTTTCTACATACTTAGGATCAAGTCTTTCAGATGGAGGTCGCCATACATATGAACAGTCATCTGAATTATAAAGATTAACTTTACATTAATCTGAAAATATAACACTTTCCCAGTAACTATCAGGTTGAAATATCCACTTTGTACATAACTATCTCCTTTTCCATATATTTTTTGCCGACATTAAAGGATTTCTGTCAGGGAAGTTCGCATATATTTTAAGGCTATTTAAACATCCTCTAATCTTATTATCTGAGACAGTTTTATTCTTATTTTCTTTAAATACTTTGTTCATTTTTGGGGCACTAGCTTTCTGGTTTTCTTCATGAATGGTCTTTATAGCTCTTATATCGTCATTATCAAGTACATATTTACCTCCAGAGCCTCTCTTTCTCTGAATTGAGACCGTTTTTCGAACATTTTGAGGTAATCGCTTATTGTGGACTTGGGTATACAGGTCAAACTTTCGATCTCTCTATAAGAATACCCTTCTTTCCTAAGTGCTAAAGTCTGTCCAAATACAAAATTATAAATATTTGTCATTGTTTTCTAATATTTTATTCCTTAAAGCTATTATTTTCTGAATTTTATGTAAATAACAAAAATGTCCGAATTTCCGTGCTGAATCAATAAATTTCCTTTTTGATTTTCTATCTTTTTTAATAAAAAATAGTGATAAATAAATATTAAAAATAATACAGTTTAAATATATCAAATTTTTTATTCATATTTATTTATAATCCAAATTGATGCTTTGGTTTACAAAAAATAGGGTGTCCGAATTTCCGTGCGACATAGTGTATGTCCACAGGTTGATTTCGAATTGCACATCGCTACGAGAGGAGTTTCCAAAGTCAATAAAAAAATATCCAGTGAACTGGACTAAAGGAGCTCTCATTCGCTTATGTTAAAGTTTATTGGGTTAAATTATATATTTTAAACTTTATCTAGAAGTTCCAAGCTTAAAATTGATGTAATGATGACCAAATTGCTTATATGCTATAGGGAGTATTACTTAGAATGCGTCAGTAGAACAGAAAGTACCAATTGAATCGAAGCCCTTAAAAAGGTAAATACACCATTTTTCAGCTCTAGTTGTAAATCAAAAGTTTATAGATTTTAATAAATCTTTTTTTAAATAAAAGACAGATTTATTACAAAAAAGGTAGATTAATCTTCAATACACCGAATATCTTCTGCATTTTCTTGTTGCTCACAAGATTTTAATAAATCTTTTTAAGTTCATTCATCTTTTCGCTTTTTCAAATGGTAACCTTAACATATCAAACCCTATAGAAACCTTTATTGTTACAAGGACATAGTCGGCCATTGACGCAGATAAAATACAACAAAGAAGGTGATTTATTATTAACCGTAGGCAAAGATAGTATGGCCAATTTATGGTATAGCAATACAGGTGAGAGAATTGGTACTTATGAAGGGCATCAAGGTTCGATTTGGTCGATCGATATCAACGGTACCAACTCAATAATTAATACCTTGGTTTTCTAGCTAGTTCGGATTTAGTCAGTACAGGCTCAGCAGATAATACTGCTAAATTGTGGCAAGCTTCAACAGGCAAGATTTTGTTCACTTGGGAATTTGAAACGGCAGTTAAGAGGGTAGAATTTTCACCTGATTCTTCTCACCTTCTAATAATAACAGAACGTAGGATGGTGTCTCTGGGTGGGTTAAAGATCTTTAAATTAGATAATGAAAATCCTTCCAATCGTATCCTCCTCTATCTCTTTAATTCGATATTTTGGGACCATGGTTTTTAGAGTCTATGAAGCCCGTGGGTGTTTTGGAAATAGAGGAAACGAAACCGAAAATATCAGTAGCTTCTTGGTCCTATGAAAGCAAATATTTAATTGTAGGCCATGAAAATGGCTCTGTCTCCTTGTATGAAACGAACGTAATACATCCATCTAATCACTTATCGGACCTTTGGCGATGTTTAGGGTATGAAATTTGTTAAAACGGCAGATGTTCATGAAGACAGAATAACGGATTTACAATGCTCATCTGATCGCACTTATTTCATCACTACTTCGAAAGATAAAACTGCTAAAGTAAAAAAAACATGAATTTTTCTAGGTTATTGATGTGGTAACGTTGAAAATATTGAAAAACTTTGTAACCGATACACCCTTGAATAGTGGTTGCTTCACTTGGCATAAAGATTTCGTACCCCAAACCCTCCTCACTAATGCGCGGGGACAATGAGTAGGTTATATTGGGAGGTGGACAAGAAGCTATGTCGGTTACTACTACTTCTAGTAGAGAAGGTAAGTTTGAATCGCGATTTTGGCACTTAGTTTATGGTATTGAACTTGGGCGCCTCAAAGGCCATTTCGGACCGATCAATACATTGGCAGCGAATCCCGATGGCTCAGGGTATTAGTTTGCAGTTTTTATTTTAGATTTGTGTCGGGCGGTGAAGATGGCTTTGTCCGCTTGCATAAGTTTGATTCCTCCTATTATTCATTTCAGGTTAAATAAAAACAATAATTTAATTCAAAACCTAAGTAGCTTCATTAATCTGTCCCTTGTCTCTCTATGCAAGACCAACACTACACATGCATTGCCTAAATTGGTACACGATATAAACATCACGGAAATGGCATCAGCCCAAATCGAGCGTGGCTGACCACTTATAACTTCATATAAGAAACATAGGATGCTTGGTATGAAACATAAGAAATAAACTGCAATAATAAAGAATAATCTATAAATAACCACCGGGTTAGATGTTTTTGGCTCCAAGCGTATATTAACACTACAATGTTCCTTATTTTTGTCAATACTATCATCCGAGTTAGACGATGGGTTGCTTATCATCAACTTTCTTTTGTTGTTATCCTGTATTTCTCCAATCTTATCCATTTGGTTTTTACGACAATACATAATCTTAATATAGCACCAACATAAAACCGAACAAGCAATCGCGCCTTCCAATATAAACACTAACACTGAGATAAAACTAAATATACCTTTTGATGAATGAATAGCATATAATAAACAATAACCACCTGAAGGCATCAATTGAAATTCTCCTCTCGACAAACAGATGAGTCCAAAGATGATCGTTGTTGAGGTCGAGCTCAAGATGAATAAGAGCCAATATGTCGTTTCTAATTTCTTCTTAAGGACAATGATAAAATATCTCTCCAATCCCAAAATAGCGACCGAATACAGCGATGCATGCACCAATGAGGCCAACAAGAACCCTTCAATTTGACAAAATATGTTAGAAAAGTAGATATCATATTTAGTATTAAGCCTGATCGGTTCCAAACAAATAATCACTAAAGAAAGACTTAAGTCGAGTATAGAGATGAGACAGATTAGGTTGATGTCGGAGTTCTTAAACTTTAAAGCCTTTTTAATATTAATAACCAGGATCGGAAAATTCAACAATATAGATAATAAGCTACAGATTAGGGCAACAAAACCTACCATATATTTCACATAACTAGAATCATAAAGTATCTGATAAATATTGATATATTCCAACATTACACGCTTGATTTTACCAAGTTAGCTTTTTATATAGCTATTCAGGGTTGTTTAGGCTCTAACTTCTTTTGGTGTTATTGATTTGCTTTGGCCGATGTTTCATCTCCTCTGTTTTAGGAAAAGAGAAGTATAGAAAATCAGTTATAGAGCCAAAGCATCCATTGAATGCAAAAAAAGAACATAGATCGAATAGATGCATCTATTGGATGTAGAATCAATTAGAACTCATGCCTTTTGATTCTAGAGTTTTTAAGGAGGTGGCTTTTAAAACAATTTATGTTTCTAGTTGGTCTATTATTGAGCTATTTGTTTTTGATCCTAATTAAAATATGGGAGTTTATTTTTGTTCAAAGTAGTCCATTTATTAAATAATTGGTTGATTAATAATCATTCAAAATTTGGTTGAATTAAGAGAATCAAAAAGGGATTACTCTGAACGAAAATAAAGTGTTATACTAGTCTACGCCATGAATTTTGCAACAAACATTTTAATAAATAGCTTTTTAAATAATAAATCAAAAATGGGTATTCGTATTTTGAATCATTCTTATTGTTTGCAATGAATACTTTTATTATATTTATTTTGATTTATTATTTAAAAAGCTATTTATTAAAATGTTTGTTGCAAAATTCATGGCGTAGACTAGTATAACACCATTATTAGATGAATAAGAAACTAATCAAAATTAACATGAAATTAAACTAAATGATTTATTGATATGATCGTTTCCGTCTAGAGTGGGAGAAACCATGATATTTGTATCTATGAATAAATATTTGGTGGGCTTATAAACCTTTGGGGTTAAACTTTTACGGCTTTATTTGTTCAAAACATTAATCCTAGAAAAATAATTGAGGATGTCGATAGACCAATTTTGCAATGATCAAATAGAAGAATATGGTCCTAAATTTCGATACATAACTATAAATTTAGGATATATAAAGTTGTTTATATTGTGATAGAGATCCTAGTTGAGCGTTTAAGAAAAACCACTGTATTGAATGAGATCAAACATTGATCTTAAATATATTCTGATGCTAACTTTTAGAATAAAGAAGATTTATTAATAACTTTTATTAGAACCCGGACTGTTTCTACCAAACTGTGATGATCCAGATCTTACTCGACTGATTCTAGAATGTGTTAATCTCCATTGATCAGGTTGAGCTAAGCTTGGTCTCATAGAATTGATATGAGATGGATCTAATTGGTGATTATTAGATCGATCCAATCTTTTCATCATTAGATTGCGTTGAGATTGCCCTAGTTCGATTTGCTTCAGTCTAGATTGAGTAACACAAGAATAGCCTACTCGAGCTTGACCAGTTTTGCATTTTGGGAAGCAGGAAATACCAATTCTTTCTTGATTAGATCTACACTTTGAAACTCAAAAAAATCCTACAAGTTCTTGATCTGGACTACAATTTACAAGACATAAATTGCCTACTGTTTATTGATTTCCAATGCATTTGGGGAAACATGAAATGCCAACCAAATCTTGACTTCTCTCACATTTCCTATCAGATGAGGACCTGATAATTATTCGACCACTTTCTGCCCAAGGTTGGCATCGAAAACCTACACGAATCTCATCAAGACCACATTTTTTGACGCATCCAAGACCAACTCTTTCTTCACCAAAATTACATTTTCTACGACATCCAAAGCCATCTCTTTCTTCATTCATTCCACATTTCTTCCGACACGATAGGCCTATTCTTTCTTCATTGAGGCCGCATGTACTCAAGCTAAGTGTAGTTTTAGCCAATAAAGCCACATAATTTATAATGTTGAACACTTTCATGGAACTAAAATCGCTTACTTTGTTGATTGTATTTATAATTAACAATGTTTTGATCGCTGAACTATGCAACTTTGCAAACAAACTACGCTTAAATGAATGTCCTCGGAATGGTCTACACTCTGTTGAAAAAATATAACCCATCGCATTTTTTAATTAGTAACTAAAGAAAATAAGGATATTTATAAATATGAGTCTAAGATAAATTTATATGATTTTGTTCATTTATTAAAACTTCTGTTTTTGTTTTTTCATTATACTTTTTATTGTTTATTTTCGATCATCTACAAAATGAGTGTATATTAAATATAACCCGAAATATGACTTTATTTTCCTTCAAAGTAGTCCACAATTTACTTATTAAAGAATTGGTTGATTAAGAGTGAGAATAATCTAAATTCATTAAAAATTTGGTTGAATTAAGCAAATAATCAAAAAGGGACTACTCTGAACGAAAATAAAGCGCCATATAGGAAATATAAAACAATTTCGGGAATAAAAAAATATGCCTAAAGGACCTTCGCTTAGTGAATACGAAAAAGGTCAAATAGATTCATTTTTAGGTTAGGCTATCCAATAACTAAGATTTCTACTGAATTATTTAAATCAAGAGTGATGTCTAATTATATTAAGCTGAGAAATGATTATGGCACCAAAAATAGTCAAAGATGGCGTAAACAACTACTTTCTATTAGAGACAAAAGAAGAATAGTCAATTTAGCGATAAATAAATGTAAGTTTATCAGAGAAATACAAAGAGAATGTTTTCCAGACGTTGATTATTCAACAATTTATAATGTTTTAGTAAATAGTACAAATACTATTTATAAAAGTTTTAAAAAAAGGCCACCACTGAAGCAGAATCATATCCAGAAATGGTTAATGTTTGCCTGGGAGCATAAAGTATGGTCTAATCAATGGGAAAATGTGATTTTCTCCGACGAAAAAAGATTTAATTCTGATGGACTTGACGGATATTCCTGCTATTGGCACCATCTGAGCAGAAATGAACCCATTTTTAGTAGGAGACAAAACGCTAATGTTCCTTCATTTTTTCAATTTTTTATGCATTTTAATAGGTGGTGGGTCCATAATGTTTTGGACAGGCTTTGGATATAATGGGAAACTCGAAATTGTAAAGACAGGAAACAGGCTAAACTCGGAGGGATACCAAAAAATAGTCGATAATGCGCTAAATAGATACGGAGAAAATATCACAATAAATGAGACATCAGGTTGTATTTTTCAACAGGATAATGCAAGCATACATACTGCTGTTTCCACCATTAATTATATAAATACGTTAGAAAATGTCGATTTGCTAGACTGGCCATTAAGATCTCCGGATTTAAATCCAATGGAGAACTTGTGGTCAGTATTGGCCCACAGAGTTTACGAAAATGGAAATCAATATCCAAATTTAGATGAATTAGAAAAGGCTGTGTATAGGTGCTGGAAATCAATCGAAATTAGTATTTTACAATCTCTTATAAACAGTATGCCCGATAGAATCGGCTAGGTTCTTCTTAATCAAGGTAATATTACTGATTATTAACAATTATTTTATTAAGTTATATTTTTAGTCTTCTATAATAAGTTAACACACGATCGGGTTATAATAAGTCAACACCCAAAAAACTGATTATTTCCTAAAACAACACGAATAAAATACAAATAAAAATAAAATATATATTATTCGAATACTTGATAATGAAAAAAAAAGATAATATGAATTTATGGCATTTTTCGAACTATGATAAAAAAGATATTAATTAAAATTGTTTTGGGCTATAATTTTTCAACAGAGTGTAAATTAAAATACAAATTGTACTTTTAAAAATTGAAATTTTCAACTCGTTTGAATAATAAATGCAAGTTATTAGTAATTAAAATCAAAACCAAGAAAGAGAACTACCGAATTAATAGTTTATACTGAAAGATTCCTTTCTATAACTTAATTAGCTATGTATTTTAGCGAAGAAGTGAAAGTAAAATCCATCTTAGAGATCCCCTAAAGCAATTTCATTCCGCCCTAAAGAAAAAAGTCCAAGGACCACACAATAAGAGTACTTAAAGTTACTGATTATATCTTCATAAGACTTGTTCTGTTAACATCAACATTCACTCAAAGATCAGGTAAAGACATGAAAATTAATTAAGGGGTTTTCATCACAGTTTATATTACAAATAATAGAAGTTTAAAATTCCATATAGAATGACGAAAATGTCAACATAAACAAGGATTTGTTCAGTCCCTAAACAATTTAGGGGAGATAAGAAAGATGAAAGGAGAAATCAAAGCATTGAAAAGTATAAATAAACATAGAATATACTTATGATTCATCAGAAAAAATGAACTCTTCAATCATGTTCTCTATCTTATCTACAGCTTTTGACAACAAAGCGGATCAAATTCTGGCTCATCATCAGGTCTAGGTAGTGCTGCATCAAGCAACACATCAGGCCAATCCGTTGCAAACTCTACTTCTAGTCCAGGTTATCAAGGTATTAGGGCGCTCCGCGCAAAGAGACACTCGAACTTTGTTTATTTACGCCTTTAATAATATACTAATAATATCAAAACTTTTAAATTAATTTATATATACTACAAGCTTTATTTATAAATAATTATATTTTGAATATTATCAGAATAGC
>NIPM01002089.1:0-11774 GCA_002738285.1 Holacanthella duospinosa | reverse complement strand
AGAACTTGGAGCATGATGAGTGCGTGGTAGTCATGGATTTCAAACAGAACTTCAAGATCGGTGGGGGACCTGTAGAAATATCCTAAGCATACTACAACAAATCTTCTGTATCTTGTATCGGCTTCTGTATCATCTATAAAGTGACGGGAGAAATAAAGAGGAGCTACCATTACTACCTCTCAGAAATTATTAGCCATGATTCCCACTATATCAAGAGCTGCCTCAGGAAATTGGGNCAGAAATTATTAGCCATGATTCCCACTATATCAAGAGCTGCCTCAGGAAATTGGGGGAGGCAAAGCTGAGAAGTTTCTCTAAAATACATTTCTGGTCAGATAATGCAGGCCATTTTAGATCCGAGGAATTAAGGAGTTATATATTCTTGGAGGTACCTACTAAGAATTACTTCGCCTCTCAGAATTTCTTGTTGCGAGGGCGCGTTTGTGGTGTGATTTTGTTCCATTTAATTTCAGTTCTTAAGTTTCAAAAAGGTAAAAAATTTAATCTAAAAGCTCTATAAATAGTTTTAGAAAATTAAATAACTTCCTAATGGAACTATGGATTTAATATCCGTTCCTTCTGGTGTGGTGTGTTGTTCCACAACATCAAGTAATCTTTCCCCATCTTTAGGCAGATCAAGATTGGTAATTCCAACATTCCCACTCAATCTTGAGGTGTCTTCTAGTAGATTTATACTGTTTCTGAAGAACTTTAATTTACTATGAGGAGCTGCTTTTATAAGTGAATCTGCCAACATCAAGTCTGTTCTTTTATAAGTAATTTCAATTTCTTTATCTTTGATTAGACTTTTAATATAATGGAATTTGACTTGTATGTGCTTGCTTCTGTTTGATATAACATCGTTTTTGCTCAGGTGTATACTGCTTTGGTTATCACCATAGAGAGCTATAGGTACATCTTTTATAACTTTTAGTTCAATTAGTAATTTCTTAATCCATAATATCTCTTGTGAGCACAGCGATAAAGAGATATACTCTGCTTCTGTTGTGCTTAATGCAATAACTCTTTGCCTTTTATTCTTGTAACTTATAATTGATTTTCCTAGTAATAATATGTATCCAGAAGTGCTCTTTCTTGATTCAGAATCATCAGCATACGAAGCATCGGAGTATGCTTCCAAATAAAATTAGTTCTCTTCAATTTTATTATAAACTATTTTATAGTTTATCGTACCTTTTATATATCTAAAAATGCAAGCTAAGATTTGGTATTGTTTTGGTGTTGGCTTATCAAGGTAGCGTGATAAGTAAGATATCACATAACAGAGGTCTGCTCTAGAATAGAGCATTAAATACATAAGAGACCGATTGCGCTTCTGTAGTCAATATTGTAAGTTTTATTCTCATTAACATCTTTAATGCTGGAAATTGAGTTTACTTCAATGGGGTTCTAACAGGCTTGCAATCTGAGAACTTAAACTTTGTTAAGATCTGGTTTATATATTTTTGTTGTCCCAGTTTCATTTGCTTCTTTTCTCTGTTATATTCTATTTCTAGGCCAAAAAACAAGTTAAGGTACCCAAATCTTCCATTTTGAATTTAGAATTTAATCTTTGTTCAAATTCTTGTAAAAAGGAATAATCGTTACAGGACAGAATGATGTCATCGACATACAAAAGAATATGGCGCAAAATTTTTGAAAGAAACCAACCATTTTGGTTGAAGAATTCAGTATAATTCTCGAAAGAACTTTATTATTTTGGTTGAAAATTCTAATAATTACACAAAAACTTGCTTTGGTTGATAAATAAATATAACTCATACTTATTTATCAACCAAATAATACATATATTTTTTATTTCAACCAAAATATTGTTTTCTTCAAAATTTTTGTCCCATATATAAAGTAATGTTATCTTTGGTTAATATATAGCAGAAAGGGTCGGATTGGAGCTGTTTTAGCTGGTTTGATATAAAGAATTCATTAATCATATTATTCCAATTTTTAGGGTTTTGTTTAAGTCCGTATAAACTCTTTTTTAATTTTAGGAATTTAGAATCACTATTATTAAAGCCTTCTGGCATATGCATATATACAGTCAGTTTCAAAAAAAACTGAACAGCTATAAAAAATTTGAAAATTCAAAAAATGAAAATGATCATGAAAACTTCAAAAAAATTATTCCAATTTGGGTCAAAAAAAACCGAACGTCAGTTTAATACTTAGTGTATGAACCTTTGTTCTGTATAACCTGCATAACACGATTTGGCATACTGTTAATAAGGTTTTCGCATATCTTTTGAGTGATATTTTCCCAGATAGAAGTCAATTCATTTTTTAAACTTTGGCGGGTTTTGAAAATCTTTCCTCTAAGTTTAAACTTCATGTAAGCCCATACGTGCTCAATAGGGTTTAAATCTGGGGATTGTGAAGGCCACTCCATTAATTCAACGCCTTTTTCGCTCATATAGGCCTGTGTATAAGCAGCTGTATGCTTTGGATCATTATCTTATTGCAAGACATAATGATAGAGTCCCATTTTAGCAGCAGAGGGTGGTAGATTCTTTTTAATTATGTCTACATATTGATATTTATCCATAGTTGTATCAATAAAGACTAGTCTACCTGTCCCGTAATACGATATACAACTCCAGACCATTACAGAGCCGGAGTCAAATTTTACAGTACCTGAAACATTTTTTCATCCAATTTCTCCCCCTTTTTTATATATATATTTCTTTCACTTAAACTATTATTTAAGACAAACTTGGATTCATCGCTAAAAATTGTGTTTTTGTAAAAGTTTTCATCTTCAAAACTCCAGCTTGTGCAGATCGAAAGCCTAATTTTTTCATGTTTTGGTGTTAATGATGGTCTCATAAGCGGAACACAGAATAAATAACCTAAGGACTTTAATGTTCTTATTATAGTTGCCTTTGATACTGTTTTTTTGTTTTTATTTTTTATTAATTCTCTTAATCCAGTTGATCTCATCCCTGGTTTCTTCGAAATATAGTGATTAATAGTAGAGATATCATCTTTATTCAATTTTTTAGGTCCCCCAGATCCTATTTTTCTTTTTATAGTTCCTCTTAATCTAAAATTTTCAAGCTTTTCTGATATTGATGATTTAGCAAACCCTACCTTCTTTGATATCTTTGACAAGCTATATCCCTCATTTCTATAAGCTAAAATCAATCCAAAAGTCAATGAATCTATTTGTTTACCCATATTATATAAATTGTTGGTTTTAATTTATTAACCAACCTTTTATATATCAATTTAAAAAAGCGTTCGGTTTTTTTGATTCAAATTGAAATTAAAGTTTTTATATTTGATAAGCACTTAATAAAATAATAATTCAAATAACACAATTTTTTATGATTATATTTTTATTTATTTTTAAATTTTTTATAGCTGTTCGGTTTTTTTTTGAAACTGACTGTAGGTCCTCCTACTGGACTATTTAAAAATGCCGTTTGAACGTCCATATGTTCTATATAATGGCTTCTTTGAGTTGAAACAGCAAAAACGGTTCTGATAGTTTCTCCCTTGACTACTGGACTAAATATTTCGAAGAAACCCACATCCTGTTGCTGGTTGTATCCACAAGCAACTATTCTACATATATACTTATTGATTGTAAGATCTGAATTTAATTTTAGTTTGTAAATCCACTTGCATTTAATAACGTTTCTATTTGGTGGGTTTTCAACGATATCAAAGGTCTGATTATCAATTAAAATTTGATATTCTTTGTTCATAGCTTGTTCCCACTGAACCAAATCAGGGGTTTCCTTTGCCTGTTTAAGATTTTCTGGTTCTATGCATAACAATCCGTAATTAACCTTTTTATTTGCTAGCCTGGGTGATCTTCTAAGTTATTGTAGTGCATTTATATCTTGTGTAATTTGCTGATTGTCTATTTCTTGTAGCAAAGTTAAGATTTGTAAATTTTCATGCCGTGGCGTTTCAGATAAGGGAGAACTTGTTTCATTTTGTAAATTCAAAGTTGAATTTGAATTTAAATTTTCTTCGTTAAACACACAACTAATTAATTCATTGACTTTGTTAAGCTTATTATTAGGGCGTTCCGCGCAAAGAGACACTCGAATTTTGTTTAATCATTCATTAATATTATACTAATAATATCAAGACTTTAAAATTAATTTATATATACTACAAGCTTTATTTATAAATAATTATATTTTGAATATTATCATGAAGAGCTTGAAAAAACTAAAAGATTCAATTTTATATAAAAAACAACGGATTTTCATCAAATGGCATAATATTTTTGAAACATAAATCTATTCTAATTGGTCGAGAAATTTTAGTTTCTTGAATGCATAAAATAGTAAGAATGAAAATAAATTTATGTATTTATCAACTTTACTATCCATAAAATATCTCTTAGCTATATTTCTTGCCATTTTAGTTGCTTCCTCAACCTATTTTACTATGATGCACTAATATTCTAGAACTATAAACGAGGCTTCAAAAAGTTTGTCTCAAATTTGGTGTGATCCTAGGTCACAGTTCTGGGATAATTCACAAAGAATTAGTTGAATCAGTTGAAAATAGTGCCTATAAACTAAATACAGTCAAATATTTAGTTACTAAGCTTAAGAGAGGCTACAATGTGGTCAAAGATAACTGAGGAGGCGATACAAGTGATGTCTCGAAAAAAGAAAATGTAATAGATAAAATTAAAGAATTGTTGGCAAAAACTAGAACATGCTCTTGCCTTAAACTTTCCATGCGGGTAAATTGTAGTAAAGCAACAGTATTTCGATATTTAACAGAAGATTTACAAATGAAAAAGTTATTAAGTAAATGGGTACCTCATTTTCTCACGGATGAACAAAGAGAACATAGAGTGTTAGCATGTAAAAACAATATGCAACTCTTATCGAGACAAAATAACTTAATTAATCGAACTTTGGCAATAGATGAAACTTGGGTGTCTTTATACATGCAACCCAAACGTGACCAGATTCGATCTTGGAGAAATAAGAATGAAGACACACCTGAATTTATACTTCAATCTAAATATGAAAGAAAGAAAATGTTAATATTAGTAATAGATTTTCAAGGTGTTGCTTATTGGAAGCTCTGTGCTCCTAAAGAGACTGTAACTTCAGATATCTATAATAACATCCTAATCGAATTATTAGACAAATGGTTACCTGATAAGAAATTCAATGTGCCTATAATATTACATGATAATGCTAGACCACATAAATCAAATCTTATAAAGCAGTATTTTATTGATGAAAATATTCGTGTTTGGGATCATCCTCCATATAGCCCTGATATTAGCTCACTTCATTTCAATTGTTTTTGGAAATTAAAGGAAAACATTTATGATGATTGGCATGAACTAGAAATTTAGCTAGAAAGTGCAATTCAGGAGCTTAATGCTAAAGGTTTTAAGAATGGTATCCAGAAGTTACCCGAAAGATGGAGAAGTTTAATAGATGCAGAAGATTCGTATCTATAAACATACTAATGTTTAACTTTATATCTTTTATAGTAAATTTTTTATTCAATTTTTTTCGAGTGTCTCTTTACTCGGAACGCCCTAATAGTATTCGGCATTCCGAATGTATTTTCCACAAAGCGAACGTTTCTAGACAAAAATATCATTTGCGTTTTTGGGTTTTAAATTCAAAATGATTTACAGTTTTCATCATAACCAAGGAATATCGCCAAAATTGAAGAATTAGCAAGCTTCTTTATCCTAAATTGTTTTTCCACTAGTGAGTAGGCATAACATCCGAACACTCTTAAGTTCTTAACTTCTGGTATTTTATTGTTTAATTTCAAGTATGCTGTATTGGTAGTTTTGAAATTGTTACTGCGATTCCTAATGTATGCTGCGGTTGACATACATTCCGCCAAAAAGTTATTTGTTAATCCGCTATTATTTAACATACATTTGGTCATGTCTAAGAGTGTTTTGTTACATCTTTCAGAAACACCATTTTAGTGAGGACTGTAAGGTTCAGTAAATTCATGTATTATTCTTTTATCTTTTAGATAAAGAGAAAATTGGTTTCATACATATTCGCCTCCTCTGTCACTTCTTATACGTTTTATTGCCTTGCCGTACTCCTGGAGACCTTCTTGTAAAAGCTTTTTAATATATCAAAAGTGTCAGATTTATTTTTTATGAAATAAATCCATATGTATCTACTTTTATCATCGATAAACGTAACAAAATACTTGAGGAGGGTAGGAAAACATGACCCCCGTAGCAGTGATGGTTGGAAGGGATATAGAAAGAGGTTATGAGCATCATATTGTAAACCACAGTGAAGGGTTTAAAGTTCCAGGTACTGACATACATACCAATAAAATAGAAGGGACATGGGGTGGTTAAAGGTTAAGATACCCAAGAGATAAAGAAGTTCATAAGCTTCTATTTACTTACCTACATGGCAGAAAAGAATACAAATAGTGATGTTTTAGGTCATATATTAAACCTTTTATTTTCTCTTCAGCTTTCCTCTTTTTTTCGAAAATGCAAAAATAGGGGGTAAAACCTTTTTCATGGTTGAGCTCCACGGGGTCATGTATTCCTCTACCTTCAGTCCAAAATACTTGTTGTTATTTAGGGAATTTGATTATATTGGTCCACAGAGGTCGGTATGTATTAAATCAAATAATTCTGGCATAGTATCACTTTCTTTAAATCTTATGTCTACTTTTGCCAATTTTCTTTCTAAACACGTGACGCATTTTTAATTTACTTGTTTTGGCAAAGACAATCCAGTAACTAAATTCTTATTATATAGGGTATAGATATCTTGTTGATTTTAAGTGCCAAAATCTGGAGTGCCATAAGCTGTATTCATCATTGTTGCTGGAGTACAAATTTAAGTTAATGTTTGATTTTTGGCTTCTCTATCAATTAATTCAACGTCTTCAATACAATAAAGTCCAGATTTATTCTGTGTTTTTAATAAAAACTTATTATTGTTGTCAAATATTTTACAACACTTAGTCTTAAATACACATGAATGTTGCTTCCCACTTAATTGCTTAACTGATACAAGGTTAAACTTGAAATTCTTTATGTAATGGACATCATTAATGATCAATTCGTTGGTTGTAAATTCGTCAATTTTAATGTTGAAACGTGCATTTCCTATCAATTTGTCGTTACAATAGATCCATCTCCTAATCTAAGTTTTTTTCTTCAATTTTATGAACATTTTCCAATAAATTGAGTAATCCAGTCATATGAAAGCTTTCTCCCGAATCGATATGCCACACATTTTTGACTTTTAGGTCAACCTTTTCGGATTTTTCGCTATATAAACTAATATTTTCTTCAACGCTTGAATTATCAGAGTTGTTCTTATTGCTATTCTTTCTTCTAAATCTATTACTTTTGCCAAATTTACCATTATTTCGGAAATTTTGCCGATTATTGTGTGTTATATTTTTATTTTTGTGCCAGCATTTTTCAGTACTATGGCCTTGTTTTTTGTATATTTTTCAGTAATAATTGTGCATTGCACTCAAGGATTGTGTTGTATTTTCATTTTTGATGTTTTCTGTTCTGTTTACATCAAATAGTACACTTTTAAGCTTATCTAGATTGATTCTATCAGTTAAAGAGACTATTTTTGTTTGTCCAATAACTGAATTATAGGATTCGGGCAAGGATTCTAACACTTTTAAAATGATTTCATCATCTTCTATGCTGATTTGGGACACTATCATTTTACGAACTAATTCTTGCAGTTGGTTCCAAAAATCGTTAAAATTTTGACCTTCCGTCATTCTTAAGCTTTGATATGCTCTTCTGAGTTATAATTTAGCTGAAACTGATTTCGGCTGAAATGTTTCATCTAAATAATCTCACATCTTTTTTGGTTTTTCGTAGTCAAATACAGACATAATATGTCATTTTCCAAATGCATATTAATATAAAAGAGAGCTTTTCTTTCATTAGCATGCATCCATCCGTTAAAATTTTCGTTTATAACATAATTTTATAAACCCATAAGTTCTAGTGCCATGAACATCTTCCATAATAGGTAATTTTCATGATTTCATTTTTCAGTATTATATGTAGTAAACTGATTTAGTGACTGTGCTACATTATTAGCATTTCCGGGGCCTACAACCTGTTGTGAGGGTGCGTTTGTGGTGTGATTTTTTTCCATTTAATTTCAGTTCTTAAGTTTCAAAAAGGTAAAAAATTTAATCTAAAAGCTCTATAAATAGTTTTAGAAAATTAAATAACTTCCTAATGGAACTATGGATTTAATATCCGTTCCTTCTGGTGTGGTGTGTTGTTCTACAACATCAAGTAATCTTTCCCCATCTTTAGGCAGATCAAGATTGGTAATTCCAACATTTCTTTGCAGAACATCACGGAAAGTCAGATATAGACGGGCACTTTGGACTTCTTCAGAAAGTCTTCGACGAATTCGAAAGAAAGAATGATGTGGATTCTATATACTTTGTGTCTTACTGTTTCTGGGAGTTTTTCTTAGAAGCCGACACCGATGCCTAATTTGAGATCTACGAGGACCTTGGTAGAGAGGACCTGGTACAAAAGCTCCGCATAAAGGATGCTAAGCAATACATGTCCCTCTAAGTCGACTCAGGTACCATTTATAGAAATTCGGTATCTACATTCCAGGGGTCAAATCATCGTAGGCTGGGGCATAAAGTGGTCCGCTCCAGAGAGAGGAGGGAAAACAAATACGCCCCTAAACTGAAACCAGATAATGTTTAGGTAGTTTCTGTTGAATGTTGATTTCAACCAAATAAGGATTACAAACAAATAATGTGTTATAAATGGTGTTGTGTCACCAAACACAACTTTGACTATTTAAATCACTAATATTAATCTAATAATTTAAATTGAAAAGTTATCTTTACTTTCACATGAGTCTTACAACAGTTTCCTCCTCTCAATTAAAAATCATGGGTAAAAGGATGGTACTCATAACCTAAATGTGGGAAGATGGGTAATCCAAGGAGTATAGAGTTGACTGGGGGCTGCTATACTTCTCCCCGTAATTTGATTACCTTGTCGACCTCTGTTGGTACCGCTCTCTGTGATCTAATCAAAAAAACTGTTAAGTGGGGTGTGTAAACTTCAAAGCTTTAGTTTCCGAACAAAGTCAGAGAAATTGGTTGAAAAAACATGGAAAATTTGAGAATTTGTAAATCGACTAGTGAACGCGTCGTTTAAAGATTGACCAAGAAAAAAAGTGGCGTTGGAGACTATTTCCTCTGCAAAGATATACTCAGGAGAGTACGTTTCAGAGTAATTTATGAAGTCGAGTTGAGATTTTTGGTTAAATTTTTTGAGAAGTTTGAATTTCTCCCAGGGGTATTATATCTTAATTACTCGTTAAAGCTATTAATTAAAACATGAATTTTATAAATCTCTTTATATAAATTAAAGTGATTTTTTTAATTTTGAAATTTCTTATGTTAATTTTTCAATAATTTTGAAAAACTTTATCAAAAAATAGCCCTAAATGAAATTTATCGACTTTGAGTTTATCAATAACTCAGATTTATTAAATTATGGCGTAAAGTCGAAATTCTGTAACAAAAAATAGGAATAGTATTTAAATCTAAAAATTCAATCGAACAAATTTGATTTTAGTATGTTTTTATTTTATCTGTTTTTATTTTTTAGTATTGAGTTTATGATAATTAAAACGAAATATTAAGTTATTTTCAAATTTTAAATCAATTACAGCCGTAATTTGATCCAAAAATAGGTAATGCTTTGTTTAGGGACCTTAAACAGGAGATTAATTATCAAAACATCAGTCTTAATTCAACCAATTTTAAATGAATTTTGCATTGCATTATTTTCATCTTAAATGGGGTTATAAATTTACTTTCCGGTTTTAAAAACTGTTCTAAACGAAAATAAACTCCCTTATGACCTTTTATTTTGATTAATTATAAACACCGTCCTAATTTTTAGTACAGTGTGTGGCTCATGAAACTGAATCTATTTAAGTTATTTTTGTAATATTTAATAACTCAATAACAAATCCGTATAATTTATTACAAATTTAATATATGGTTACCTAGTATTTAGTATGAACATCATCAGATTAGAAATTTCCTCGCTTCTTTTTTTAAAGGATTCTGAGAGATTTTTCAAGTGGCTGAGAGGAATATCATCCCAAGCATATCTAATTCTTCTTTTTAAAAAGAAATATCCCTAGGAGCTGGGTGTTTTTGAACTTCTGCTTTGAGAAGAAGCCATAGGATTTCAATTGGATTTAAATCTGGTGAATTTCCTGGCCACATGACTCTTCCCCAAACATTTGAAAATTTCTTTTTTAATCCGGACAAAATTTCATTTGTACTGTGTGCTGGAGTCCCATCTTGCATAAATGTAATCTTGGATTTTATCGGAAAAAGTTCTCGGTTCTCTATAGCCTTAAAATATACTGGCAATATATTTGTTTTGTAATAATCTTCATTAATTGTACGGCCTTTTTCCAAAAAATAGAGTTTGGTTTTTCCTTGCGCACAAAATCCGCCAGCCACCATAATTTTTGGTGTGAATTTAACTGAATCTTGTACAGGAACATCATTTCTGTTTTCTGTTCTATATCTACTTTGACTAGCATTGGATTTAGGATACAATTCTATAGTTGTTTCATCCGTGAACAAATGTGAGATCTCATTTGTCCCCCTTTTTTGTATCTTCTAAATAGCCTCCATTTTTGACGATTTCAGCAAATTTTTGCCTACTATTGATATTTAATTCACTTAGTTTAGGTTTTAGTTGTTTTTATAAGCATATTTACCCCATAGTGTTGATTTTACATATCTTTGGACAGTTTTAATTGATATTGTCTTGTCTTGATCTAAATAATTTCTTGAACGATTTAATGCATCAGTTGTTTTTCGTATTAAGCTGTTAATTTTCCTATATAACCTTCTCTTTATAAATTGTTTTTTTGTAAGAGGCAAGCTTTGTGGATGGTCAGCCTTTGGGTTTATCTTCAATAGACTTGCTGTTTTCCATTTTATAATTGTAATTTTGCTAAAAGCTAATCTGCGGCTTATATAATTAATGCCTTTTCCTTCTCTAGAAAGTGTTTGTATTTGGCTTCTTTTTATTTTTCTGTTACTAATACACTTCGATCTCATTTTATTTGTTTTTATGAAATTTATTCTTTTAAATTTATATACTATTTAATTTTTATACACCACAAATAAAAAAATCCTGGTTGTTCAGTTTCATATGCCACAGACTGTATAAATATAAGCACTTTTGATCTACAGATAATTATTTATTTCTTCTGTTAAATAAGGAATAGCACCCACATCCTAAATGGCGGACGTCTACTTTGTGATCAAATTTATTCAGTTCCGGGTCATTCAATTTCCCGTTCAAACATTTAATGATCAACAATTTCAAAAAAGTTGATGATTCCTCTGTGATTTCCGTCTAAAGTTTAAATAAAAATATACTTGCAAATTCTTGTAAAATCTTAATATTTGGATTTTACAGTTTTCGCTCAAATCCCACATTTTCAATGTAAGTTCGGTCATAAATGAGTTGAGTCGAAACTCTTGATTTTGGTTATTATTCAATTTTTCCAAATTGGCCAAAACTCGACTGCAGAACTAAAAATAAGCACAAGAGTTCATACATCATCATTATCAATTCTACAAAAATGAAGTTTTGCATTTACTTCATGATTTTTAGCGATTCGATCAATGAAGTTAGGAATATGGCACAAAATTTTTGAAGAAATCTTAATATTTTGGTTGAAATAAAAAATACATGTATTATTTGGTTG
>NIPM01002088.1:0-12614 GCA_002738285.1 Holacanthella duospinosa | reverse complement strand
TGGCCCTCTTGGCCCAATAAACAAGTCCCAACCAGTCAAACACTAGTCCAATGGGTCAACCATGTAGAAAGTAAAAGGTTTATTATATAATTGGAGAATTTCAACACTTACAAAGGAACAAAGAAAATACCATACTAATTACTTTAGAAGAAACAATAAACAAGACAACCATTCTACTCCCATGACTAAAGTGGAACTGACCTCCCGCCCATTTTCGAGAATTTTACGAATACTCTTATTTAAGCATGAACGCGGATGTCGAGTTCCTTTCTTCTAAAGATTTGCATGAGTCCACCCCTCAGTCTTTAACACAAAAGAATGGGCTTATAAAAACCCCACCCATCTAATTCATGTTAAATTCCCTGGAACCAGAATACCAAAATGCCCGAATAATTACCGGATTTTCCGTCTTGCCACAATATTTTCAAAATCTCACTGGCATGGTTTGAAACGGCTTATTTCTTTGAATGTAATGGGGACATTATTAAGCAGAGTTATTTTTATTTATCACGCCAGTATCACTTTGAAGTTTGACAAAGTTGTACTAAGAATTCAATACTTATATTTGATCAATTCAGGCGAAATGAGTTAATACTTAAATATTATTGGTTATTCATGCCACTTGTGGCAAAATATATGATAACGAGAATAAATACAATTCATGTGATATACTGTCCTGGAAGAATTTTTCGCTATACCAATTAGCTTAAATAATTTTGTGGAACTATGGATGGTTTGTTTTCACATCTTGTGCCTATAAGATTCCCCTGGTAACGTGGTGGGTATGAAAGCAGAAAGTTTGGATCGAGATATTTGTCGAAGGCATGGGCAAGGTAAAGGAAAGTCATGGACTCTGGATCTAGCTTAAGTGTGTAATTTTATAGTAGTTGAGAGTAAAACATTTGACAATTCTCAGTAATCAAAATTCAGCAAAGGCAAGTTTCTGTTCAAAAATGTAAGGGCTTCCCCTATTGCTGGTGAAAGTTTGTTTCGATAATGTTCATAAATGTGACCTGCGTGGATAACTGGCGAAAATTTTTTAACCAAAAAAGGTTTTTTATGTGCTTTCTTTTGAAAATATCTAAAAAAAACATTCACCCTTATCCAAAAACTTTAAGATCGAATTAATTAACTTTTGCATAGGGACTTTTATCTTCAATTCTCTATGATTAGTTATATTTTAAGATTTCAAATCTATTTTTTGTGCCCATATATGCACCCGACTATAGCCAACCATGTGCATGTGAGCCTGTATTAGTTAAGTTGAAAAAGTTGAAATTTTTTTTTGGAGATATTTACGCATTGCGCACAAAATTTATTCATGACTTAAAAGACAATTGGTACAATTCTTTTGTTTTAAGACGCTCCAGCATGTAGAAAGTAGAATTCCACCTTGTCGGCCCATCTTGAACCAGTTTTTTAGGTTCCATTTTGAATTGAAGCTGGATTTCCTTGAGTCGAGAGATAGCAAGAGCAGAGTGACTGAAATGTGTTACAAGTTAGTATAATATGTCCACTAAAAATCAAACATGGCTGCCATCCTATGTAATTATATTCACCATGTGGAAATGGCGCTTATGTTTTGTTTGTGGTTATACGGAGGGTTTGATATACCATTGTATATGATATTTTTTTCTGTGGTGTTTATTTAAAAAAAATGGCTGTCGATACAAGTGTGGCCATCAAATGGCTGTCAATAANTACAAGTATGGCCATCAAATGGCTGTCAATAAAGGTATGGCATCAATTTATGAACATTATTAATGTAGAATTATTTAAAAAATTTTGATGAAAGTATTTCTTTATTGAATTTTTTTTGGGGAGAAGAGTAAAAGGGAATCATAGTGAGTTTTTCTTGAGATTGAGATTTTTTGAGAAGTGTTTTTTTTCTAGAGGGTGAGGGTTCCTCTTGTGTGTGTGTAAGGTCTCTTGCTACAGGTGGTTAAGGGTCCCTTTCTGTTCTTTTCAACATTTTATATTACATATGGGGTTAAAATTTTTTCTCTATAGAATTTGAGTTGTTTTATTAGCATTACCTTTAATCTGTTCTTTTATCTTTCAGCTTTACTTTCAGGGTGCGTAAAAATTTCCAGTCTTCCCACATGTGTAAACTGCTTAACCTAAGACATTTTTTATTCTTTCAGATTTCAAATCTATATGAATAGCCACTTTGTAAGTTGAGTTTTTTAAGGCCATCTAAAGGGCTGTTTTAAGGAAATTTTTTAACGCCTTTGCTCTTTTAGCAATGGAATCTTCTATTTCTCCTATCCGCTACACATGTGACATTTGTGGGTATGTTTCTAAAACAAAATGCTTAAAGTACTTCACAAGGATAAGGCTCATCCTCAAGCGGATAAGTATGTCTGTCCAGTATTGGGTTGTTCCGCAAAGCCCTTTACTCGTTCGGACAGCTTACTTCGCCACAAGAGGAGAGCCCACTCCTTTCCTTCTGCGAGGATTCGGGCACCCAAACGGCCAATGGATCGTTTTCCCTCTCCACCTAGAGAGAAACGGCTCCCTCGTTGGAGAATTTAAGGGCACAGCTTAAAATGCTTATGCCTGTGAAAAAACGCCGCCGCTGCAAATAATCCTCTTCGGAGGTGGCCCTACAAGGCCGAAACTTTTTCTAAAATTATTGGTAATTTGTAAATGTGTTTTTTTACGGAAGACGATTTTCGTTACAGAAACTTGTTTTTTTGAGGTTGGGATAAGCAAATGAGATTTTTCTTTGAGAAATCATACCACCATATAAAATATTTCCTTCTTCCTATATTGGGATAACTATACAAGGGGATTATACTGAACAGTATTTTGAAGCTAAAATATATTACAAGCGTGTTCCAAATCTTGTTTATTGAACGTCCAGCGCCCTCTTGTGTACAATACAAACTTTTTCAACTTGATAATTTTTGTGCTTTGCCACTACCTTTCTCAAGGAGCAGTTTTTATTATTCTCTATTTTGCTCAAGCGGAGCAGTCCATTTTACAAATGTGATAGGCATAGTTCCACCAGAGTTCCACCAGACTTCCACCAGAGTTCCACCAGACTTCCACACCAGTTCCACTAAACTTCTACCAAAATCCTCTATTTTTGTCTAGTTTTCATGAGATTAGGTACAAAGTGAGATGGAGGTTAGACTTCTATATATATTTTAGTTCTAATATTTACACAAGTGGCACTCAGGAAAAAATTTTTCTGTCCAGAATTTGATATTTTTGCCTAAAAGTCAACTCAAAAATGTAAAACTCAACCAAATGGTTCCACTAAACGTCAGGTTTGTACAAAATCTTTCAAGCCAGGTCTGCGTACAAAAATTAGTGCTTATTAGACAGTTTCTTTACTCCACGTGGACCCAATTGCTATAACCAGCCAATAACAAGTGCTTTTCCACCTCCTCTAATACAAATAAACCTACCCCATTCTCATATATTCTAGTCTAATTAATTGAATCAAATACTAAAAATACTCGTTAGTAGAGATTTATAAATAATGAAAAGTTTTGTAATTATTTATTTACAAATTCAAACACAAGTCATTTACATTAGCTATAACGTACACTACTGTTACTAGGCTTATCTCCGTGTACAAGATATAGTCTATCAGTCATCTTATTATAAGCGAATGTAATATGTACATTTTCATTTGGCAACCTATTACTAACTATATATCTATTACTAGCGTAAGTTATTTTGACTACTTCAAATTCCCTAGGTAAAGTATATGGGTACCGTTGAGTAGTTATAAGCCGGTTTTTACTGTCATCTTTCATCACATTCTTAAGAGCTTCTATAATAGTTACATAAGTGGACTTTATAATGGAATTAATAGGCTTGGGACCTGTAAGTCTACTGAAGGGATCTTTGGATTTCCTACATATGTTAACCTTTTCTGTGCTTGCCTGAATCCAGTCTTCTTCTTTTCATTCATCACATACTTTGGCCTCTTCTGGCTGAAGTGTATGTTGGGTTTCAAAGTCCCACTCCAATGCGGAGGCGTTATTTTCCAAAAATTGAACCCCATCCTTCATCCTATATGGCCTCTCCCGTGTCTTTCTCAGAAGAGATTCACAATCCACTTCTTTTTCTGCTATTCTTGGTGGAAGAGGACTTGTGTCCCAGTTGTCTGTACCCCAGCTTAGTGGGGGCGATGGGATGCTGCAGGCTCTGTGAATAAAGAAACAATATGTTGAAATTACATTTCTGTTTTGGGGTGGATATGAATAGAAAATATAACTTACACAGCAGCTTTACGTTTACGAGTCTTTTGCTTTTTCCCTTTTGTAGTTGTTGATTTTCCTTTAATCATTTCTTTGAGTGTAAGATTTCCCGCTCTTCGTGTACACTTTCATCTGAACAACATGGCGTCGCAGACATGGTTGCCTACGCTGGATCTGGAACTTTCTGAGAGATGGGAATCCATATAGAAAAATAAGTGGTCCTTCCCCTCTCAAATATTGAAAAACTGGGCATATAGAAGAATCTTTTAATTGAGAAAGTCTATGCTAAATTTCCTTGCAGTCGGTTGCATCACTTTTTTCACAAGTAAATTTTACGCCTTCACACAAGTGATAAAAGCGTTTAAAATTTTTGTGGAATCTGAAAAGACGAACTGATCAATGTATGCATGGCGACAGTGTAAGTAAAAGTCCACAGGAACATCTCTATCCCATGCACCAGATCCATGTACCAGCTTGTTCTTCTCATGTTACCCTCCTCACTCATGGCCGTCTGTATGGAACTCTACGTTTGTAAACATTTTCTCTCGATTGAATCCATCAAACTTGTCCATTTGATGAAATTCCAGAACTTCTGGCACAGATTCACATTTTAAATTTATTTGTGGAAGAGTGAAACTCAAAGACTTGGATTCACAAATTGGCTTTAGAATTTCAACTTCACAAGAAGCTGCTACTTCCTCTAGTAAATTGTATAATGAATCATCTCCATAAATACCTAAACGTTCAAAGCCGTACAATCCAATTATATCGTCGTTAGACGCCACTGTTTTAACCGGGGAGGTGGGAACAATTTCGTCACAAGTTAGAAAACTTGATGACATCACAGGATCTCGAGCAGGATAATCACTTTTGGCGTTGTTGTAGCCCAATAAATATTTAGGATTACTGCATCCTTCAGATTTACTTTCAAAATTTTCAGCAAGCTCGCTTGGGATATATGGGGCAGGTGAAATTTCCTCAGTTTCGACCGTTTAGACCATTTTTACGTTTTAAGACAAAAATAATGACTGAAGACAGTGCAGTGAGTTTTTTCCTTTTAAATTTTTTATTTTCAATTTTCTTACATCATACAAATTAAAGGGTTCTTTGATATTTTTAATTTACTTATAGCTAGAAGGGCTCCCTACATTTACACAACCCAGACTTGACCTAAGCGATTCGATACATAAAATTTCATTTTTTAAAAATCGAGTAGTTTGAATTCTTATCTTATTATACACAAATCCATCCTCGACAAACCTTTTAAAGTCATCATGTCTTATTTCCTTAGCACTATATGCCTTTGATATTCCTCCTGCTTTTATAATATCCTTATTTTCATCGACTTTGATGCTATACTGGTTATTCCCAGTAGAGTAAAATTCTAAAATACAATCGGCTTGGAGCTTGAGCCCAGGTACGCCCCGGTTAGACACATCGTAAAGAGCATGTCCACACTCAAGATTACTAAAGTCAAAAAATCGAGAAAGCGTCTTTAAACCTAAAATATAATCTGAGCGGGAGCATGAAATTTCTGCCGCGATCGAATCCGTGTGTCTGTACAAGTGGCTACACCCGGGAAATTGGGGTTTCATTCCATCGTATACAATTCGGTATAGGTTTTCCTTGGCATTGGAAAGTACCACCAGGCCAATAAGTCTGAGATTAGAATCAACAGCAGACCTCTTCTTGAATCGGAAAATGGTACATTTTTCATTACGGATTTCAAAATCTTCAAAGTTTTCATTTGCCAAAGAATCGCTCGCTTCGACCGTATTATGAACAAATTTTGAGGCTGGATAAGACGATGGGTCGCATAACAATTTCCCTACGAGATTATTATTCAAAGATTTTCTGATTTGTCTATCCAATTCAGTTGTTGCTTCATTCCTGGCTCTCGCATTGTAAGAAGCAAAAGAGTTGAAAATTTTAGTCTCTTTGAACTTTATCCCTGCATGACATTTTACCAACTTTACTCCATGCGTCATCATCCAATGCAAAAATGTGCAATAATATACCTGCTCTTTCTTTTCGTACATTGAAAGTATAAGTCTATCCGATTCAACAAATTTTCTATCTTCTTTAAAAAATCCCATCTGTTGATCAGACAAGTCAGAAAGACGCTAAGACGAGTAAACGCCTCCTCTCATAGGGATATGGGAAATCAGATATATAATCCTTAAAGCGTTCATCAATTACCAAATCTACAACAAAAACATAACCCCACTCCAAAGTAAAGTCTGGAAAAGTAAAATCAAAAGAGTCCAATTCTTCTTCGCTCATCAGATCAATTTCTTTATCTGGTAGCTTTCCGAAGAGAGATTTTGTATAACTCATTGAAATGTCAGCGTATAATATTTCGACGCATCAAAATTAGAATTTCCATCTGAATTTGGAATGCTTTTTAATTTGGTAGTCTGGATGAGGCCTCCAAATGTTCCCTTTGAAATAATTTCATCTATTTTCTTATCAGTAACTACTTCCAATTCTAGTCTTTTTCCCCACAAAAGAACGGCCTGTTTAGAAAACAAAGATATACTCCAATAGGATGCTAAATCCAAAGAATATTCACTAAAATAAACCCGCCTAAGGTATTCAAACACATCTGCAGTCAGAGAAACTTCGGTCAAACAAGCATATTCAATGGCCTCTGATAGAGACTTGCTTGCGGAAAAAGGGGCATGCTCTTCTTCGCTTTTCATCTGAAAATTATTTGGTACCACAAACGGTTCATTCTTAATAGATTCAAACTCCTCCAGAAACGAAAATGTAAGAAATAACTCGTCTGTGTATAATGAATCTTACATCAGCATTTTCTCCAAAATATTTTTTGAATATACCAAGCTCAACATTAGAACACTCCAACTCTTTTGACAAATCAGATATGGTACTATCCGGTCTAAAACTTTTTACATCCATCAATCTGATCCCATAGTGAAAGTCATAAGTTGATCTACGAGTAGTACGTCTAATTTGAAGCCCAATTATCTCGTTAGACTTTTTCGATATTGGAAAGACATGGTCAAATTGAGATTTCATTTTACCCAGAAATAGTCTAAATTCATGTGGACATGACATTGACAACGCCGTCAAGTAATTTGTTGATTTTATGTGTTGATTACAAGTGTTACAACAAGAGTTACGAGGATGGGCATGGGCTGTATAATGTGTGTGGTGGAAGGTTTTCCAATTGTTTTTATTAA
Organism: Holacanthella duospinosa; assembly: GCA_002738285.1. NCBI lineage: Eukaryota > Metazoa > Arthropoda > Collembola > Poduromorpha > Neanuridae > Holacanthella > Holacanthella duospinosa. The sequence continues at coordinate 5,194 of NIPM01002088.1, read as the reverse complement.
AAGCTTCTCCGCAGACGTCACAGTGCGTCGCTTGTTCATGTTTATTTAGGGTCTGGTTGTCTGGTTCGATCCAGTTATTTGTAGCTTTTAGTTTTCCAATTAAACTGTTAGCCAAGTCCATTGAAAGTGAAAAGAAGAAGTCTAATTTTTTTTAATTTTTCTGGCAGACATTTTAATATTGTACAACAAAATGATAAATGGTAAGAAAGTTTATATAGTCAATTGCTTTAAAGTTTCAACTTCTAGATTTCGGAGGCAGAAGACTTCTTCTTGCCACTGGCGCAAATGCCGACCGTGACTTCGTACAAGGAATTCATTTAACTTGTTTGAAAACAAAACTCCTTGAAGGGTATTTGATCCACCTATTTAAAAAATAAACTGCATAATTTTTATTCCCTTTCAGTGTAAATTATTACCTAATGCCACATAAAATATCTGTGGACTCATCTTGTAGAATAGACTATCATACTCCCGCTCTCTAGGAAGTCCAATCACAACACTTTCATATCTCTGACCCTGAAACATATTGAGTTAGTTATATTCTCAGTTTATAGTAAATATTTCCTCGAACCTGTACTTTGTGGAAAGTCATAGCAAATGCCAATTTTAGAGGATATTGAGTGTGTTGAAAGGAGTTCCGTAAGATGGGATCGTAAATTGGGAAATTGACGGGAGTGATGGTTATATCATTGCGGAGTGCATATGACGCTCCATAATAAAAGTCTGGTTTCACAAAAATGTATTTTGAAAACCCATCCTGATCTAAAGCTTGGCTTATTTCAGTTACTGTAGCTAAGGCTCCATTATATAGTCCTATAAGAATGTATGATAGAGCAGATACGGAACATACATATGACCAATAGTACCTGCGTTTGTAAACAAGTTTCTGAAAAAAGAAAGAAACTTTACTAGAACCGCCGATGATAGATTTATTAGGCAAGACCAGTTGTAGAGTTTAAACTATCTTGTTATCATGACCCAAGCCCCTACACAGATAGTAAGGGTATTTAGGGATACCCGAGTTCCCCTCCGTTTATCCACAGACTTGATGTGTATAATTTCAGTTTCAAGGTATTGAAGCCGGTGCCTAAAAGAATAAAGGGTAAATTAGAATGGAGAGATTTAAATGAAAAAGGAAACCTTTACAAGTTATGTTCATCTACTCTCTTGCTGTCTCCAAAGAGGTAAGGGGAGTCTAGAAATATTTCCAACTCTCGTCCATCTACATTGGCCAGAGCCCTTGTCTGGAGTACAGACATATCTTCATCTGTTAGTGGTCCCTCTCACTCTCAACAGTATCCCTTTTAATATGATTTATTTAGGGCCTTGACGCATAATCTCATCTAACAGAATGCAATGATGAAATGATTTATAGGCACCCATCCCATCCTTTGTTAATTCCATTGATTCAACGTTGCGATGGAAAATAACCTTGTCTGCGATATGTCTTAATCTGAAATTAATATTTTAAATGAGGAATCATATATGGCAGGAGAAATTCTATGTTATTCCTGTGCCAGGTCTCCCATCATACAGATTGTCAAGCCACCCCAAGGTTCGCTAGGGTCAAAGATTGAACAAAGTTTGCGTTCTATATATCCTAGCAGTTCAATCCCCTGGAGACTCAACTGATCAAAGATGATCGACCTTCACAACTTCCAGTCGTGCGGCGGGAAACCCAGTATGTTCTTCAGGCTGCCATTTTTTAAGGTTCTTACCTAAGGAAAGGCCCGAATGAATAGTTTGGCCCCTTAAGGCCCCATAAACTTCAGTAAAATTAAATTCTCAAACAGTCTATAATCAAAGTGTTATACCAGCAGCAAATGCGGCACACTTGGTGAAGCTAAATACTCGGAATATAATTTTGTGTGTGTTGAGGAATGGACGCAAGGCAAATATTATGTAAGATTTCCCTTCAGACAAAATCAAAAGTATATGTATGATTACAAGTAAAAATGGTGGAAAGTAAAAGGAAATATAAAGGTACCTGAACCGCCGGGTCCGTGGTATTTTATCCTCTTTCCTCCAACATCGAGGGCGGCCTTTGTAACTAAATCAAAGGTTAGACGTTCTTTTTTGTTCAGCTGTTCATGGAGCACAAGGGGAAACTTTATGTTTACATTTTGAGTCTTGGCATACTCTAAGAATTTGGCGGGATCAGAGGGGTTAATTTTTTCTTCTCTGGAACCTTTCTCCTACGTTCACTCATGGCACTATAGCACAAGACTTTTTATTGTGCGGATAGGCAGTTTTGAGAGATAAATTATACCAAAATGTTTCAACAATAGGCTCTTGATTTCAGAGAGATGATGCTTTTTCGGCTTACCACTTCGAAATTNTGGAGCACAAGGGGAAACTTTATGTTTACATTTTGAGTCTTGGCATACTCTAAGAATTTGGCGGGATCAGAGGGGTTAATTTTTTCTTCTCTGGAACCTTTCTCCTACGTTCACTCATGGCACTATAGCACAAGACTTTTTATTGTGCGGATAGGCAGTTTTGAGAGATAAATTATACCAAAATGTTTCAACAATAGGCTCTTGATTTCAGAGAGATGATGCTTTTTCGGCTTACCACTTCGAAATTCGAATCCTCAAAAAGTCAATTTCCTCTTACTTGTCCATTTTGATAAACTGTTCAAGACAGATACAAGGTTAAGACATGTAAATCGAGTTTCACGGCAGCACATCAGTTGAACACAACCATCCCAAAATAGTCTGCAAGAAAGTCACTTTTCGAAACATTCTCTAATCATAAGTTCAATTTGTCGGCAACGTTTCCCAGAAAGTTTTAATTTCATAAGTTTAATGGATTGGCTAGTCACAAGTGACACTTTCCTTGGTTTCTTTTTGGTTCTCATTTTTAGCGGTAGACTAAACTTAAAAATAACTTAATCCCGCTCTGACGCAAGGGGTATTAGCTAGGCTAGAAATTGATCTGCTAGATTTGTAACAGCATGAGGTAAGCGTTGTACAAATTTTTGGTGTATGTATACTTCTACAATAACTAATGTACAATATTCCTTGTTAATTCTATTTTAAGTACAGAATGCCGAAACAATGACTGAGGTACGTCAGCCATGGCTAGTTGAGACTAATTAGATAAAGCGTCGTTGAGCATAAGTACATTTACAACTCAAAGCATATCTTTTCCCCTCAAGTCCCTTTAAATCATTTGAGATTAGGTCCCTTGAGATTATCATTTTACAGTTCCAACACGAATGACCGAGGCGATGGGATGGGTTTAAGGGATATTTGTGAAAGGAGTTTAATGTTTAAATCTCGGACACACTTGGCATTCCAACTTCACTTTCATTTTAAACTTCGATTTAGCAACAAGTGACTAATCCTCAAGTTCCCACCATCAGTGCAAAGTGGCGATAAGAAACATGTTTCTCTCAAAATTGACTGGTGAGTATTTACAATAAAAATATTATCACTCCTTGTTAGTTTATCTTATCGCGTCCAATTTTAAAAGTAAAAACAACATTTCTTGGTTTCAGACAGTGCAACACAACAAAAAGTAGGAGCATTAAAACGGAAGATTCTGAGCGACAAAGATGATGTTCCAGTTCGAAGCAAACGAGCTGTTGAAATCCTTCAAGGGGGACAGGATATTGCAAGAACTCCATCTGCAAGCTCAATTATGGATGGAGGGATGTCTTACCTTGAAAGATGCAAGGGTATGGAGTTAAACTGCCATACAAAACAAATGTTTTTCCAGGAACCCGGCCTAGTGAGGGAATTTGGAACTTCAATGACTTTTCAAACACGACTAGGATTCGATCGCTATTGCCAAGGTAAATTTTATTTATTCTTCGTTTGGTTATGTTCATTTGAAATACATGTCTTGAATCTAGCAACATTTATGTCATAGCCAACAAAATTTACATTAAAAAAGAGAATATTAACAACGCTCCTACCATCATGGGAATCTTGTTAAAGGAGGCAAAGAAGATTTTGGATCACATAAAGACGACTTGTGCGGCAATTGACAAGTCTGTTAAAGAAAAGAAACCGATATTCCACTACGGCGAAGAAGAACTGAGAGAGCCAAGAGAGTTGGCCTTCTGGCTTTAGGACGACGCATATTACAGGTGTCTAGTTGTTTGAATAGAGTAGTACCAAAAATTCAAAGTCTCGTGTAAACTAACCACTTTTTTTTCTTAGCCCTACTCTAAAGTTTCAAATGCGTTTCATTCATATAATGAGAGACAGATATCAGATTTTCCTCAACGTACCGGCGGACAACACAAAATATGAAAATTACTTTGGTGAGTAACAGGATTTAATATGTTTCATGCTTGATTTATAAAGTTACATAATCAATGTATTTTTAAATTTTATTTCTAGGGCCAAAGCGTAATTTCTGTCGTGCGGATTTGAATGAATTCACCTAAACCATGGATGAAATTTTGGGGCAAGCGGATTTGAACGAAGTTTAAATTTATTGTTGGTGTTACATGGGATAAGAATATTATTAATAATAATCTTGCATGCGCTTTGTATTTTTACTGATCAGTTGAATAAATAAGTTTGAGAAAAAAAAATACATTTTTTAGAGTAATGTTACATTAGTAATCACGGAGTGGAAATAGCATAACCACTGCTTAATTAGTAACATAGTAGATAACTTTGATAGTTTTTTTGAAGAAAGTTTAACGAAGAAAGTGGAATTTTTAACCATTTACATTATAAATACCATGTCTATGTGTAAAGAAGCTATTGACTTTGAGATTAAAGAAACGCCGTAAAAATAAACTCAAACATAAAGAGACATCTAACACACAAGAGGAACAACCATCGATTAATATGATGCCGAGTTTAAATAAACACGACACAAGCACCATCTTCAAGAAGAGATTTAACAAAATACAGAATAAATTCAATCAAGGTCTTACCATTACCTTTCAAGCATACTGGTTGGACAGATTCAACATACTTCTTTTTGAGAACTAGTTTTTTTACCCACCAACTGCGTACCTCTTACTTCATATGAATACACAGTGATGGGCAAAATTCCCGAAGTGAATTTCGATATCATTATACGCATTCTTTATTACATTTCTCCATGCGCCCCAGTTTGGTCTGAGTCAGTCACTACCTCTGGGAGTCATGAAAAATTTTATAAACTTTGGAGTTGACTTTGTGTAAGAGTTATGACTCAGACTCTGGAGTTGAACAAAACAAGATAG
>NIPM01002086.1:0-11795 GCA_002738285.1 Holacanthella duospinosa | reverse complement strand
TCTTTAATTTCATCTATTACATTTTCATTTTTCGAGACATCACTTGTATCGCCTCCTCGGCTATCTTCGACCATAGTACCCTCTCTTAAACTTAGTAACTAAATTTTTGACTTTATTTAGTTTATAGGCACTATTTCCAACTGATTCAACTAATTCTTTGTGAATTATCCCAGAACTGTGTCGCAGGATTACGCCAAATTTGATGAAAATCCGCTTNCAGGATTACGCCAAATTTGATGAAAATCCGCTTTTCTTTATCTGAAATTGAATCTTTTAATTTTTGCAAACTATTCATGATAATATTCAAAATATAATTATTTATAAATAAAGCTTGTAGTCTATATAAATTAATTAAAAGTCTTGATATTGTTAGTATATTAATAAAGGTGTAATTAAACAAAATTCGAGTGTCTCTTTGCGCGGAACTTCCTAATATTTGGATATGTTATACACAAAGGTTGTATCTATTTATTATATGAGTATTGGCTAGCTCAAAGTCTTACTCATTCATGAATTACCATTTAAGTTCGAATTTCCCAAACACTGAATCACTTTTGACAGGCAGTGTAAATCTTACTTTGCTTCTGCAAACATTATATCATTATATTTTTATTGTAAGCTCATTTCTAAATAAATGGATTTTTGTATTTAATTTCTCTACAAGACATCAATTCTATAAAACACAATAGAAAACAAAGAATTTAACTTTGATATAGGTTCTCGGATTTTTTTATAGCTTTTTTGAGATCACTTTCCTGGATTTCCCGAAAATCAATGGCAATCGAAATTTTTTTAAAGTGGTGCCCGTCAAAGTACAATTTAGAACTATAATAGTTTAAAAATGAATATATTTTAACATATGGCACTTTAAGTCCTTTTATTGAATAATTGGTTGAACAAAAGTGAGAATAACCTAGATTCATTAAAATTTTTGTTGACTTAAGAAGAGAATAATGTGCCATATTAATGTGGACGCACCGCTTCCATTAAACTAATTTCAAATTCGTGACAGAAAATAGCAAAATGATATGAGTTTTTTTGGCTGAAGTCAATAAGTTTGATTTTTCAGATGCTGCTACTTTTCAAGGTCTCTTAGCAAGAGATTCATTTCCTTTTTGAAAAAATGGCGTCAGTAGCGAAAAAGCATAAATTAAAAAACCACAATAGCAAAAATCAAACAATAAAAAGCATTAGAAAGAATAACATATAGAAAGCAAACATACTAGTGTGATATTCTTTCAAGGTTTCAAAGCTTCAATACCCAGCAATTGCGAATCAAGAGAAGTGTGGCCACTTTGTTGCAAAAGGAAATAAGTGGCCACCATCGAAAAGTATAAATAAAGAGCATCTCTCCATGACATACAACAATGTACGGATCAAACGCATACGCCCAACAATTAAACGCTCTCTATCAAGGACAAGGACAAGCACAAAGAGCCATGCAAACCGCTCAAACCACCTTACAAACCCCAGGAAGTTGTTTGCATGCTATTGCTCTACAAGACTTGCAACTTGCTCAACAAATCGCACAAGCACCAAAAGCAGCAAAATTGGTTGAACTACTTGGCATCAAAACCCCACAATCTGCACAAGTAATCTATAATGCAGTCTGCATCGATCAACAACAAACCGGATCTCCTGCTGCTATTGCCACCCGTGGCAACCCTGCCACTCAACACGCCGCTGCTGCTGTTGCTGGACAATGCCAAAAGACCGCTACTGCAGTTCAAGAAACTAACATTACTTCCCCTCATGCTGCTCAACAGATCGCTCAAGCTGTCCAGATAGAAGCTTATATGGACCCTCAAAGTTATTATTATCAAAGCCCTTATGCTCAAGCTTACAATTATTAAATTAAACATTCGTTTGGTTTTCATTCTTTTAAAAACTTGTAATCATTGCAAAGCTTAAGATCGACTTTTTTGCTTGCATCAATATTATTGCATACAATATCTGAACAAAGGAGGGACGGCACTTTAGTTTATGTGTTGCGATAGAGACTAAATACAACCGATTTAGACCACAATTCGCTCAGTTCTAAAAAATAAAGAACTTATATAAGTTCGAATTAAATAAGTTTTAGCCTTCTAAAAATCATTTGTTTAAAAAGATTGTCACATTACAAATTTTTTTTGTACATTTCCAAAAAAGAACTCATCTGCTTTAAAATGCGGCTCAAATAAAAATGAAGTTCAACAAATATTTTCATTTAGTAAAACCGGATATCTTTGCTTTTCAATGCTAAGGAATAAAGATAGAAGAAGGTGCCACTAAATTGCAAAAGGGAATAAGTGGCCACCAAGGAAAAACATAAAAGGCATTGCTTACATACAAAGTCTCAAATGTACGGACAAGTCTCTTACCAACAACAATTGTCTGGCTTTCCTTCACTCGTGATAATCCTGTTGCTATTCAAAGAGCTTATGATTCGATTTCTCATGAATGTCAGAAGACCGATGAGGCAGTTCGTGATGCTAATAACTTTACTCCAGAGGCTGGTTAGCAGATCGTTTATGCTGTGGAACTTCAAAATGCTTGTGATCCTCAAAGTTATTATTCTGAAAATCCGTATAGTCATCAATATGATTATTAAAATTTTGGCTTTTCATTTTGCTTTTTACATCAAAAAAAGTTAACAGAATAATTTAGGTATATTTAATCGACTAGAAAATTCAATCCTTCGATCTTCCAAGTAAAAAGCTTCCGACTAGATTCGTCAAAATACAGATCACTAGAATAAAGAAATTCTTGATATTTCTCATCATAAAAGTGCCATCATGATTCAGGCTGAGAGACTAATAATTATCATCGAAAAGCTGATTTGTTAGCCAAATCAGGACTTCCCTCTTTTTGCGATCAGGAAATGTTTTACTTTTTACATATGTTTACCTTGTTGATTTGTTATTGTATAACCTTTGCCTCGAATATATTGGAAATTCCATTTTCTTTCATCATAATTGTCGCTTGATTTTATTATGATATTCTTCCTTTGGATGAATCATATCAGACCTTCCTTCGATTGTGTAAAGAAGAACCCTGATAATCGGATATAGTGCAATTAGAAGTGTCTTTAAAAGATATAAAAAGAAGCGAAAGTCTTTTCAAGCTCCTTCTCATCAGTAGAATCAAACGCACCGTTAAGGAAGACCTTTAATTTTTGTAAATAACCTATGGTATAAAATTTTCCTATTTCTTGCCACCTATATAGTATTATACTTTTAAAACATATATATCTGGATTTTGGCTCTTTAAATATCGTTATAATCTGTTCTAGTTCGTTTAAATCGTATATTTGACTTGAATGGATGATTGAAGGTATGAATGGCTGTATATATTTTTCATTGATCTTTATTAATGATCGAGTCTCAATAAAATCTTCATCTCTGATCAAAGTAGTTAATCTACTAATCAAAGTAGTTAATCTACTAATCAAAGTTGAAATATTTCCAAATGCTATCGTTCTTAAGTTTGAGAAGAGAAGCTTATCATCTATGACCAATGGTTCTGTATATACGACATTTTTTGTTCTATAAGTGGGATGCAATTAAGTATTCTGAACTTTCCTTGATTATTACTAGTAAATTTCCATATACCAAAAAGTACAGATTATCCATTCTTTCGCTGTAAGGAGGCAATGAATAAAAAGATGAATGCTAACATTATGTCATATTTTTCATAATAAGTTTTGGTAATATTAGGAAGTAAATCAAGTTTAATTTCCAGATTCAAAGAATTGAAGCAATTCACTATAAATGGGATACTTCTTTTGCTGATAAGAGACATGCAGTGTTTTCCTAACTCTTTCGATTGAGGATTGTAGAATTTCTTTATATTCTTCGAAAAACCATTACAAATAGTATATAAATCATCTCCAAGTTAGTTTATTGTACCAATAATCTCGATATACATATTTGTCTAAATGGAGATTTTTTCAATAGGATCATTTAAATAGTTCGTATAGATATCAAAAGAAAAGTCCATAAAGCCGTTTATATTTTCTTGAATCAATAAAATCCTACAATCTTTAGAGAAGTCAATTTTGTAATTAATCTTATCAAATCTTTTTATGATCTTTAAATTATCTAACAGATAATCACCTTTAGTCTCTTTTATAACCTTGTTTTAATTAACCCAAATGCACCTCTTAAATAGTGAATATTGATGACCTCCATCATATACTCTTCATTATTACAATATACACAGAGCTGTAATAATAATATCAAGATGAGTTTTATGTTAAACATTAATTTTAAAAAATTCGATAAGTATTTTAAATTAATAGTTACTGGTTTGTTTATATATACAAATGAAATATGTGTGTTTTGTTTGAGAGATTTAGATATTTTTCTCTTAATTCTAAATCATCTAGCTGGCAAAAAAATGAAATGTTAGCTTTTGTAATAAACCAAAATAATTTTTTTTTAAAGATTGGGGTTTAAACTAAACTACATGTCTTAAAGCCTAGATTGTTGAATAAAAACCAAGAATTCAATTTGTTTTTTAAACATGAAAATAGGTTTTGATTCGTTATAATAGTTTAGAAAACAAATAAACTGATAAAATAATCCTATTTAAATACAGTATCTCTCACAGAAAGTCGGACACCCTATTTTTTGTAAATCATAAAGCCAATTTTGCTTTTAAATAAAAATTTACAAAATAATTATATACATTTTAACCGTCATGTTATTTATATTGATTTACTTATCCATATTTTATATTAAAATAATATAAAAACCAAAAGGGAAATTTATTGATCTGCCACGAAAATTCGGACAAATAATTTTATCTCCATAAATTTTACATATAATAAATTTCAGAAGCAGAAAGATATAATAATGAAACATATTAATGATTTTGATTTTGGGAAAACTTTGGCACTTAGGAACGAAGGATATTCTTATAGAGAGATCGAAGGTTTGACGTGTATACCTAAGTCCACAATATGCGATTCTATTAAGAAATATGAAGAAAGAGGTTCAATTAAGAGGAAAAAGGGCTCTCGGGGTAGGTATGTTCTTGATAAAAATGATATAAAATCTATAAAGGTCATTCATGATGAAAATCCAAAATCTAGTGTCCCGAAATTAAACAAATTCTTTGAAGAAAAAGAGAGTAAAACAGTCTCAGATAACACAATTAGGAGATGTTTAAATAACCTTAACATATATGCTTATTCTCCAGAAAGAAAACCTTTTTTGTCTTCAAAAAATATATGGAAAAGGGAAGAGTTATGTTCAAAGTGAATATTTCAAGATGATAATTACTGGGAAAATGTTATATTTTCAGATGAATGCAGATTTTTCTTTACAATGCAGATGGTTGTTTATATATATGGAGACCTGAATCCAAGCGGCTCGATCCTAAGTATGTAGAGACTACCGTAAAATTTAGAAAAGGTGATTTGATCGTTTGGGGATGTTTTTTTTACAAGGGAGTAGGAAAGTTGGTCTTTATTGATAGTATAATGGATATATATGTCTATTTTTATATATTAAAATATAACTTAAGAAAATCGGCAGAGAAAGTGGGGTTAAACGACTACGTGTTTCAGCACGATAACGATCCCGAACATTCATCTAAGCTTGTTGGTGAATTCCTTGGTAAAAAAGAAATCGAGGTTTTTGTTTAACCTAGCCAAAGCATTGGTTTGAATGCCATTGAAAACATCTGGGCCTATATGAAAAGAAAGATGAGAGGAAAAAACTTTAATCACCCAGATGAATTGAAAACAGAGATTCCTAGGTTATGGAATAGTTTAACCGAGAATTTTATAAAAAATTTAATTAAATCGATGCTTAAACGCATAAATCAAGTGTTAAAAGCTCGTAGAATGTATAGTAGTTACTAGTTTTTTAATGTCCAAATTTCCGTGGCAGATCAATAAATTTCCCTTTTTGTTTTTATATTATTTTAATATAAAATATGAATAAGTAAATCAATGTAAATAACATGACAGTTGAAATATATATAATTATTTTGTACTTTTTATTTAAAAGCAAAAGTGGCTTTATGATTTACAAAAAATAGAGTGTCCGACTTTCCGTGAGAGATAGTGTATACAAAAATAAATACTAATGATCCAACTATTTAGTATAAGAATCTATATATTAACTAATCAGAAAATATCTTCATTTTAAATACTAATAATTATTAAAAGAAGCTTGGTTTTTGGGAAACTCTATTTTATTGTAACTTTTTTCAAAAACAACCACAATATTAAGGCAATTTTTGTAAGAAATTAAAGCATCAATTGTTTCCCCTGTGTGGTGTTTACTAACTAAAACAACTAGAACCAAATTTTATCGTAAAGATAGAAAAACTGCTATGCTTTATAAGCACTAGCTATAGCATCATTAGGCTTAATCATTTCAATAACCGCTTCCGCCTTAATACCACCGCAATCTCCTCTTTGTGTCATATTAAACTCGGGTTTGCCTTGATCAGGATAAGTTGGTTTGCTAAAACTTGAAATTAAGTGCTGGAACACCACATCCTGCTTCAAATAAAAAATACGAGTAACCAATTTTCTCAATATTATAAAAAGAAAGTCATAATATGAAAAAAAGATTATCTATAGATGTTTAAAAATATGATAGTTATATTTTTTCTTTTGAAATTTCAAAAAAAGAATTAGTCAAGGTGCACCCAGCGGGAAATTAATTAACTCAGGTACCTCAACTATAAATGAAGACCTAAAAAATGAACAAAAAAATAATATAAATGTTATTCGTATCAATTCTATCCACCATGGTTATTTCTGAGGCCCTCACTTTAGAAAAATTGCTCAAGGAATCTCACAACTCAGATAACAACGGCAAAAGCAGAAACAAATTGGTTAAGAGAGGTGAATCACAATCAGTGCAAAATATAGTGCAATTGATTAAGAGTATTAATGAAAATGATATTAGAAATAAGAATTTTTAATAAATTTCACTTTTATTTTTTAAAAACCATAACCAAAATTTGATAAAAAGAATACACTCGGGGAGGAGGTAGAAAGAAATTTAATCTCGAAAGCGAAAAAAGACACCAAGGAGGTTTTATAACCTAGAATTCAGAGAAGAATTTTGAACGATATAATCATAAGCCAAAAGGGTAAGAAAATCCGAGAACTGAGAAACATTACCCAAAATCTGGGGAAGGAATAGCTTTTTAGCCAACTGTAATTGAGTAGGATGTTTCGTACTCTTCATAAGTCTACCAAATTCCTCTTCTGCCAATTTCTCGATTAATTGCGGGGTAACTCTCTCCTGCATCTTCCCCTGAGCTCCAGTCGAAGAGGAGTAGAGATAAGGCGAATGACGGGCCCAAAACCACAATTGTGATCGAGATATCTCAGCAGTAGCAGCATCTTCCATTAACCCCATAATAGGTATACAACCCGAACCAGCTAACCAACTCTCCATATAAGTCAGGGCAACATCAATATTCATTCTTATCCCATTCTCCGTTATTTGAAGCATATTATTTAGCAAAGAAAAGGGTGTAGAATTGGTGAGATCATTGGCTGTGATATCACAAGTAGATGATGTTGGCATGCATTTTGTAGTCAAATAATTGCTCTTATCAATGGATGACAAAGCTATTGCATTCGACGGCAAAGATTGCTTAAAAATCTGATTTGGAGTAGGCATATATTGATCAAACACATCTTTCGCAACTTTGACCAAAGCCGGATGAGCGACCCAAGTACCATCATGACCAGCCAAAACCTCTCTTTTCTTATCTTGAGTAACTTTTTCAATAGCATTATCATTATCTTGTTTACTAGTCTTAACCGGGATTTGAGCAGCCATACCACCCATAGCATGCGCTCCTCTCATATGACATGTATGGACAAGGAGTCGGACGTAAGAGTTCATAAACCTAGTCTCGGGTCCCATGGTGATTAATGAGCGATCGCTTAATAATTTCGAGGGATCCAATCTAAAAACTTTGATAAAGGAGAATATATAATCCCATCTACCACAATTCAAGCCACTCGAGTGCGTGCGCAACTCGTAGAGGATTTCCTGCATTTCAAAAGCGGCCCAAATAGTTTCGATCAACACCGTAGCTCTAATAGTGCCTCTTGGTATACAGAGAAGATCTTGTGCTAAATTAAAGACGTCGTTCCATAATCGAGCTTCAAGATGAGATTCCATCTTTGGTAAATAGAAATAAGATCCTTGATTCTTGATTCTCAAACTATTTCTAGCATTATGATAGAAATAGAGCCCAAAATCTACTAGAGATGCAGATAAGAATTCACCTTCAAAAACTAGATGTTTCTCTTCCATATGCCAACCTCTAGGTCTCACAATTAACGTAGACAACTTATCCTCACCATTAAGTTGATATTTCTTACCATCGGGGTTACTAAACGTAATAGTTCTATCGATAGCATCCCTAAGATTGATTTGACCATTAATACAATTATCCCAAGTTGGTGATGAACTATCTTCTAAATCGGCCATAAAGCAATTAGCACCACTATTCAAGCCATTTATAACCATCTTTCTATCAGGAGGACCCGTAATTTCGACTCTCCTATCTATTAATCCCGGTGCAGGTGGTGCGACTTGCCAACTTGGGTCCTCTCGAATACGCTGGGTTTGAGGGAGAAAGTTGAGAGTTAAATCGCCTTTCTGAACAGCTAATTCGCGCTTTTTTCGTTGTTGAAGTAATTCTTTTCGTCTAGCATTAAATGCTCTTTGTAACGTAAGCACAAATATTAAGGCTTCTGATGTTAAAATCTCCTTCTGTTTGGGGCTGATTTTTGCCCGGATTTCGAGTCTTTGTAATACTTGCTTTTGTGTCTCGTTCATAGTTTTTTCCAAGATTTTATGGAGGTCAAAGTTTTTATAGCGAGCTTATGTAATTAGGCTAAATGCTTCATGTGATTGCTAAAGACCTGATTAAAAGCTGCATTTATCCTTATAATGAATGCAACTAAAATATAGATTCTATCAATACACTTAATGTGATTCTGAATAAAATGAAGGTGAGTATTTCTAGATTTGGTTCAATTATTGGTAAATGCGATTCTAGAAAGCGTTTTCAGAAAAGGAGCACCGAAAATGTCAGAATCATCAACTAGTTTCGTTGGATAAATAGTATCTGTGACGAAGGTTCATTGCTTTGGAATTTTGCAAATTGATCGAAAAATGCTGACTCTTTATTGGTGATTTGAAGATTATAAAATGCAAAAGAATGAAATAGCTTCGATATGTCGAACATGGATGCTAATTATCTACTCATTACTGAATCTGAAGAAGATAAGTATCCTATATTAGGGTTAATTTTATAGTAAATCTATAAAGATTACTTTTTATGAAAATGCTTTCTATAGAAAATTGTATATCCTCAATACTAATTTAGTAAAAAAAAGTTCCTCGGAAGATGAAAATATCTTTACTTTTTCTCGTATCCATATATTGTTATTGATTGTAGACCGAGATATCCCACTAAACAATTATAAAATACTCGTTTTGACTTTTAAGGAAAGTTTTATAACTAAAATTAAGAAGTATCAAATTAAGAATTATAATGTGAGGATATGTCTCTGGTATACGACAGGATAAATATAATTACAAGATTTTAGTAGAAAACGAAGGTAAGAAATATGATACGAGATGTCATAAATATGTGTTATCTTCTATATTTTTCAGAAATTTGTTTAATCAAGAAGATTTACAAGACAGTAATAAGAATCATATGGAAATAAAGGATTTTGATAAAGACATAATAACCTCTGTTATCGATTTTATGTATGAATGAAAGATCACTACCAAGATTGCTAATTGGACTTTAGAAAATTTACATGAAATCCTTGAATTATGTCAATTATGGGGAATTGAAGACTTAGAGAAGTATCTAAGTTTCAAGTTAGATATAATATGAATCGCTTGTTACTTTTTCATTGGTAATAAATGTTCAAGATTAATCAAAGTTGAATACATGGGATTAAAATAAGTTTATTCTGAAACGAACTGGTAAGAATCCAGATGTTTTTAAGTCCAATACTCTGTCTACTACCCATGTTTTCTCTCCCTCTTCAGTTGTATTCCCAGAACCCAAGATAGAAGGACTTGCTTCTTTTTTGGATTGGACATGAGCTTTAAAAGGTAGATATAGTTTTTGAACAAAAAGATTTCTTCCTTAAACAAAGCTTATAGACACTTTGATATTCCCTGTTGAATTGTTTACTTTCTTAAACTCTTTTTTTTATTTATGATGGTGTCTTTAATGGATTCTGATTTATCTTTTTACATTCTTGAGTTTGTAGCAGATAGTTAACCTCATCAATCAAAAGGAGTATTCTAGTTACTATTGATTAAAAAGAAACCAATGTTACTTTATTAGTTTAATTGTTTTTTACATTCACTAATCGTGATTTTTCAAACAAAATAAACATAGAAATATATAATTAGAACCAAAAACTTTATTAAATTGAATCATTTACTCTTATTAAAATAACTTAATCTTACAACAATATGATTTGAAAGTGCAAAATATTTTACAAAATGATTTTATATAAAATACAATCCATGTTTTTATCAGAAGTTTCGAAAACTAAAACAACTAGAATAACAATAAGTAATTAAAATATGGGAAGAAACATTCTATATAATAAAATCAAACAACTAAGTTTATCCATTGTAGGCCAATTTTTAGTAGTCAAAAGATTGTATGCAAAAATACAATGATAAAAGTATATATACATAATAAACACTTTTGAAGGATTAACATAATTTAATTTTCGATAAATATAGTCCAGTTTAAAGTGGAAGAGAAATTGACCAAGTTGGCAGCAAAATGGAGCTATTTTTAGAACAAGGATTTATACAAATGGACCAAAATTTTTGAAAGAAACTGGTTGAAGAATTCTCGAAAGAACTTTATTATTTTGGTTGAAAAATTCTAATAAACCCGCTTTGGTTGATAAATAAGTATAATTTATACTTATTTATCAACCAAATAATACATATATTTTTTGGTTGAAATAGTTGGAAATAAAATATCATTTGGGACAAAATTTTCGAAAGATAGTTCTATTCTTTTCGAGAAGGCAAAAAGGCTAATAAATACTTTAAATATAATAATTTATAAATTTATTTAAAAAATAATAAATATACAACAATTTAAAATGAAAGTTAATTTAAAGATAGTGTAATATGCAGGATTAAATATCAAGAGGGAGGGTGTACTCGACCCCTAAGCCATAAATAAGTACCCCTAAATAATCCACAGTTTTACAACTATCCGACTCGTGCATTCAATGTTTTATGTATATTATTATTAAAAAACCTCTTAATTCTTGAGGCAAAGCATCTTTTAGGTGTATACAATGTTTCTCTCGTGTCTTCTTTTGATCCATCTTTTGGTTCAAATTCTTTGTAATCCTCATTAATTATTGTCAAATAAGAAAAGAAACAAGAACCTTTTATAAATAAGAATGACATAATCTTTTCAAGTCCATTAAATTTCAT
The DNA here is from genome assembly GCA_002738285.1 of Holacanthella duospinosa. Lineage (NCBI taxonomy): Eukaryota > Metazoa > Arthropoda > Collembola > Poduromorpha > Neanuridae > Holacanthella > Holacanthella duospinosa. The sequence goes on along the minus strand of NIPM01002086.1, from coordinate 321 downwards.
TTTTTTGATAAATTTTGATCTATATTTTCTTTCATAAACCTCAAAGAATACATTTTCCAGTGCCTAAATTTAAATTCATTCTTAAATGCTTCTTTTAGCTCATAAACATTATTGATTTCATATAAGTAATCAATTGTTTTAAAAGCCATGCTAAGTTTACCAAACATTCCATCTACGTCACTCTTACCATGATGCTCACCAAAAAAGTTAACGGAGATATTGAGACTGTACTTATCAGATAAATTCTCCGCATTATAAAGGAACTATTTAGACCTAAAATGAGGACCACAATCTGTGAATACATTGACAAATTCGTATCCT
>NIPM01002085.1:0-12303 GCA_002738285.1 Holacanthella duospinosa | reverse complement strand
CAAACAACTATACTATCGCTTCATCACTGGTACTTTATTCCTGGCGTGTGTAATACTTTGTAATGGATACAAAGGAATTGTAATAACCTCGTTTGTAAAACCATTAGCTACAACAGGAATCGACTCCATACAAGAAGCTGCTAACTTAAATTACACATTATATTTTGATTCCTTTGGATCCAAAGCTTCTTACTATTACTGGAAAGCTTGCAAGTCTAGTCAACAATTAGACTCCCCAGTGGATATTGACAACTTTACCCAGACATTTGGAAATGATATAATTCATAGCATGCGCGACGTTATTTTATTCTCGTCAAATCTAAAAAAACTTCTTTTTGGTACCGATCAGTTGATGTCAATCATCTTTATGAAACAAATAAAGATAATGGGTGGACGAAAATACTTTAAAAATAACAGCACTGGGAACAATAACATTGACCTAACCTTACAGTTGATTCGGCTAGCTCAGCCCTTGCCTTGCAAAAAAGAATTTGAAGATGGGGAACTTCTTAAACATGACGGAATGTATATTAAGGGTGCTTATGACATGTTCTCATTATTGCATAAAGCTGAATATGGAGTGAAAGGACTGTCTGGACTTTACATTATTAAGGATAAGTCAGATTTGTTTTGCTCGCAAATTTTCGGTTTCACAATTCGTGGCATAAATTTTATAAAGGAACTCATAGGCCTAAATGCAAAGGCATTTGTTGAATCAGGCATTTACGGACACATAAACGGTCGGTATATTCACCAATTGTTTCTGGACGATGTAAAATTTATACGCAAAGTTACTAAATCTTATAAAAATCCACTGTTACAACCAATGAAACTGAATTTTCATCAAAGGGTGCGCATAATATTTTTTGTCTTCCTCATGTGTGCATTACTAACTATTCTTGGATTTGTTGTCGAATTACTATTTTCATTTTTTTCTAGTTCGTTGGATTTTTTTGTAATCATTGCCACCTAAAATACGTTAACTTGGAACTACCCTTCACCTTTACTTGAATTATGTTTAACACATAATTTCTGAAAACACTTTCTTGTAAGCTCTGCGCTGTCTAGGTGAACGCTATATTTACTAAGGCTTCCATTTTCACATTTCGGAAAGTCGATGAATTAGCCTCATTTATTAAACTATGTTTCAAAATTACAAGTTTAATTTCATTTTTGACGTGAGTATCCGTTACGAACAATTTTTAAATTACTTGAAAATAATATAAATTTAATTCCGGTGTCGCCTTTCGCGTAAGTAGAAAAATAAAATACTTAAATGGATGCAAAAATTTTTTTACAACAGCAATATTTTTGTTTAAGTGCAGTTTCGGGTTAGTTGGTGCGAAGAAGTAAGGTATTTTCGCAATAATAATTTTGTGAATAATATTTTCAGATAGTACTGAAAATGGATGGTTGAATTTTTCAAAAAAATAGCATAACTTTTTATCCAATACACCTTCAAACCAAATCGTATCAATGGTAAAACGGTGCAAAAGCTTTAATACGACTGAGATATATTTCAGGTGCATAACTCGAAACTAGATTTGGTTTTCGACATAGTAAATTCGTTATACAAATTAAGTAAATTTATGAGCATTCTCAATCATGCAATCTACCTGGATTGTCATTTGTATAATTCGTTGTGTCAACTGAACCAACGTATGGAATTCCAGCTCGAGTACCTCTTTTAACACAATTGGTTAACCGAAACAAAGTCGATATTTACAGATAATTTAAACTGCGCATACATTTCGCAGTATAGTTTATTGATCAATTATAATTAGATTTCGCCGTCCGGTATATTCGTAAAAATATTTACTAATCGGGATGCAGTTTGTCATATATGTTGTCTAAAACGTGCAGAGTCTGTTGTGTCGTTCATCATAAGTACAGACTTGTATGTTTTAAGTAATATATTAGTTATATCGGACCAGTTCTGTGCGATACTTAAACATATGATAATTTTAAGGTAACCTTAATAGATTTTTGCAACATATCATTCACCACAGGAAAAATTCCAAAAATACTAAAAATAAGCTGAGTTATACCAATTCCTAAAACTGCAAACGCTAATTGTAACAATCATTTTAGACTTATTAGTATATCGCCATTTATAATGATACTACTTGAGAAAATGTATTCCCAACAATTGCGTCAATTTTTAAGTACTAATCCTACACTAAAGAGGGAGGTGCACGAACGTATGTCCTAGATTTTAAATCGAACATATACCATCATGTAGTGAATACCATAATAAAAATTATTGCATAAATTTTCGTTGCCAATGAATTNATAATAAAAATTATTGCATAAATTTTCGTTGCCAATGAATTATCTGAAGGGGGCAGGGGGGGGGCCTAAAGTATTTTTTTTTCACATTAGTTTTCATACATATGCTTAACAGTAACTTTTAAACTCGTCTCCACATGTTAAAGCAGAATTGGAGTAATGGTATAAGTGAGTGAAAATTTGCTCTCGTCGGAACTCAAATTCCCCGGTTCGAATCCTACCGTTTCCATTTCACTTTGTTTTAATAAATAGCTAAATTGTTTGATATTATTGTACTGCTTCCACAAAACGAATTGAGCAAACTAATTCCTTTTGTAATATTTCATTAATCAGTTGATATTTACTTATTTAAAACAATTATCATCGCAAAGAATATCCTAGTTTAAAGATAAACTCACCCTTCTGGCTACGGCACAATTTGCAAAGCTTAAATATTTTTAGTGAAAAATTTGCATTTTAACAAATTATTTGAAGTTTTCCTAGGTTGATTACTTGACTCTATTTTAGCACACTGCGTTAGTGCCCTGACTTTTTTTATTTAATTAGATTGACTTACAACCATGAATTTATTTAATTTTAATTGATTAAATAGTAATTCTATGTTTCGCTATATCCTCCAGACGTGAATTAGTGCCAGAATAAACTTTAGTCATGTATGACACAGTCAGTCGTGTGAAAGGCAAAGTAAAAGCATGAGAAGCAGAGAATTTTTCGGCAGTTACTACAGTTGATAAATCGTCCGTTCTTTTCACATTTACTACAGTTGGGTCCGTCTTCCTTTGACCAATCGAAACAAACTTCCTCTACATTAAGGAAACTTTCCTTATTTTCAGGTTCAAGTAGGCCTGATGAATGAAAAGAATAGCGGATCATGCCATTGAAAATAGTTGCCGATAATTGGTGGTGTAAGAGTGATTGTAGTTTGATTACTCCCCGCCGACATGTTATTCTGTCTTCAGGATGAATGTCATTTGGTTCAATGAAAACATCATAATAATTGGTAATTCTGCGAGCCAAATACTTAAGTTGTCTGTGGAATGTGGTATCAAGTGGCTGACAGTAAGGAGTGCACTTTTCGGGTATTATATGTATCTCGGCTTCTGGTTTTCCATTTTTAACTCCAAATATTGAATTGTAAATATCAGGATTTGTGTGCCCGGTCCAGGAATCGATAATATATATATAAATTTTAATCATTTCTTTGGCAATGATTTGTTGATTAAAATATTTTACTAGCGAATTGTTCAATTTTCCTGATCTGCTGCAAGTCAAAGTCACGTTTGGTGCCATGGCGTCCCATAAACCTTCTTCTACTCTCGGGCGAAGTCTACCAAGTGTTTCTTGAAGACATACAAACACATTTCCCACAATAGTCCCAGCCGCAGAAATTGTATATTGAACTGTGTACGAATGTGTCACCAAATTCTTCGGAGATTTTGCATAGCCAAATACTTTTTTTTCTCCAGTGTGAGTAAGTGTACGGGCTGACACAAGCTCATAATTGAAACCACATTGGTCAGTGTTAATGATGAGGTGTGAAGCGTAGTATGGTAACCTTGCCTTGATATTGGCTCTGAACTTGTCGGCATTCTTCAAAATAGTGTCCATGCCTATTACTTCTCGTCTATTAACCAAGTGCGTCACTTTACGGCTGCTAAATCGATTCACGGCTTTGAATTTTGCTGCCCACCTTGGGCTTGCTCTAAAATAAGTAAGAGCATCAATTTCAGTCGCTTTTTGTATCCCCCACTGCTGAATATTAACGGTTTTCAAAATTTTGCATTGATTTCTGGACACTATGAAGTTATCCAAAACGAATTGGTTAACTTCTCGAAACTTCTGTTTCCGGGTCCCACCGAGCTCGACTTGCTTCCTCCATAGTACCAGTTGCTGTTTAGATTTAAGAGAAGAACATCCATGCTGCTGAAGCGTTTTGACACTCCAAGATGGATGTGCGTCGACACATTCAATGATTCTTTTCTTTATTGCTAAAACAATTTGCTCAATCATTTGTCATTCGTCTTCATTCTCATCCCAACTTTCGACATGTTCATTATTATCTACAAATTAACATAATGTAACAAATTCTTACAAATAAATTAAATTTGTGGAGTATCATACCGTTCCTTAAGAGTTCTTCCTCTTCTTTAAAAACATATTCATCAAGCAAATGAAGAAATTTTCGATAGAGTTTTCTAGCGAAAGTTATTGTTTTATCATATAATTCTTCTGTTTGATAAGTGGGGAATTATGTCTGAACAATTTTCATAAAATAGGATGCAACAGAAATTGGATTTATCTGCAATAAATTTTTATCGTAACTCATTGCAGGTGTTATTTTATTCGGACTTGTTTATATTTCAAATCAAAATGGATTTCAAACAATGGTTAAAGCTTGTCATAATTTTGTTTAATTTACCGATTGATAAAACTCCATCCCAATACCGTTGAGTCTAGCCAAAAACTTTCACTCAAATTAATTTTCATATTTTTGAAATTTGTGAATAAAATATGCCCAGTTTTAAAAGTAATGTGGATGATTTTAGTTAAGATGTGAGAAAATGTTTGATTCAACACATTTTCACATCTCTGACGCATCAAAAGGATTGATTTGAAATTTCTTTAACAACAAGCTAATAATGTTCATAAATCAATAAAAATTAGCATTTTGTCAGATTATGTCTATATATAATATAATTTAGAACATACAAATCTTATTGTCAATGATTATTTCAGTCGCGAGCTAATAAAAAAGTGAATTGGAGACGGTAGGATTAGAACCGGTGAATTTGAGTTCCGACGAGAACAAAATTTCACTCACTTATACCATTACTCCATATCTGCTTTAACAAGTGGAGACGAGTTTAAAAGTGACTGTTAAGCAAATACATGAAAACTAATGTGAAAAAAAAAACTTTAGGCCCCCCCTGCCCCCTTCAGACAATTCATTGGCAACGAAAATTTATGCAATAATTTTTATTATGGTATTCACTACATGATGGTATATGTTCGATTTAAAATCTAGGACATACGTTCGTGCACCTCCCTCTTAAGTAAACACCAATTTGGATGTAGAAAGGTCATTCCACTGAATTAGCTATGGTCTCTGTAATAAACAGTATAAAAAAATTAGGAATAGGAAAAGTAGCATGTATCATTAGTCTTGACATACGTAATGCTTTCCCAACAGTGCACCGTGAGAAGTTCCTTAAGAAACTTGGAATGAAGTATCATTTGTCAGATCATTGGCTACGTGATTATCTTAATAATCGTACGCAATACATAGATGTCCAACGTAAACTTTCTAAGGAAGCGAAAATATTAACAGGACTAGTACAAGGGAGTGTACTAGGCCCAACATTCTTTACGTTCTACATAAACGATCTACCTGAAGTGTTAGAACATGCAGATGTAGAAATATTTGTAGATGACACCAATCTGGTTTTCTATGGTGACATTAATAATCATTATCTATTGAAAGACATTATCAATTCGGACATTAACAACATCACCCAATGGTTAGATGACAACAGCCTTAATTTCAACTTTGAAAAAAACACAAATGATACTAATAGGTAGTAAAAATACGCTTAAAAATATTACTAATTTTAATATTCAAGTGTCAAACTACTATTTATTCACAGACCCAATTAAAATGTCTTGGTTTAATTATAGACTCTAATCTAAGCTGGGAACCTCACATTAATAGTATGTCAAGACTTTGTCACTTTCGGCTTAATAGTCTATTAAAAATCGGTAATATGCTTGATAGAGATCAAAAATTAATTTTAGTAAGTGCAATTGTATTATCAATTGTAAACTATCTGACTTGTATTTGGAGAAATGCTAAAAAAAAATTTATTCTATCCGTAGAAAAAATAATTCGCACATGTGCTAGGTTTGTGCTAGGGGTTAATAAGTATGATAGAATAGCTAGCTTATTATCTAATGAACTTAATTGGCTTATGCCTGTTGAATTATTTGAATATAAGACTCTGTGCACCTTTCATTCCTTGATTAAGAGTAAGCATGTTGAGTTCTTGAGAGACTATTTTATTAATACTTATGAACTAAAATCACTTAACAGTAGGTCGAGAAGCCTAGGTTTAAATTATCTTAGTAATTATAACCCTAAAGAAATAACTACGGATTTTATACTTTTCAATATGTTTCTTGTAAATTGTGGAATGAATTATCCGAAGTAATTCAAAACAAACCAAAATTAAATCAGTTCAAAACAGCCCTAAAATGTTGGTTTAATAAAAAACAAAATGAAAGGTTGAGACTCTAACTGTATCAATAAGTACCAAGAACCTCAATTTTAATATACCTGAAGTGCAAATGTTTCTATACATGAAGGAAATGAGTTTGATGTGAGTTATAATGGAATAAGATAGGAGGTTTCCAACCCCCTAATTTTTTGTGTATATCTTTTTCAATTAAAACTTTCTCCATGTATAGAGACATCTGCGCTTCTAGTTATTCTCATAAGTAATTTAATATAATCTTAAAAATTTAAATTTAATTTTAATTCTAATAGTTTATTCCTATATAATAATCACTAATGATAAAACATGATGCTAGCATAAATCCCACATGTGGGGGGCTAACATACGAACATTAATTAATTAATAAAATAAAATAAAATAAATCAATAAAAAAAATAAATAATAAATAAATAAATAAATATAACTATACACAAAGTTTACAGATCCACAACAGCTGAGGATCAAATATGACATTCTGCAAATTCTATGGTAGGTACGTCTAAAACATTTTTCTTCTGCTACTCTCATCGATAAGACCTACAAGGACATTTATCAATAGATTCGGTGATTATAAAAGTTCCGAACATTGCGATAGTGTTCAGATCATCAATTAGCACAATACCTCCATGATGAGTGACCAAACTCGTGAGGCATTCTGAGTTGATTTCTCTTGCTGCTGGAGATTAAGGGTAAAGTGATACACCATGCCAAACAAGCATTCACTGAAAAGTTGTGCATTAAGGATATGGTGCCATGGTTGACCAGGAAAACGGCGAAACTCGCAAAACTCTCTGGAAAATAGTAGAATAGCAAATCCCGAATTATCTATACTGTTGAATTTAAATATTACATTATCCTAAGTACAATTCCTAAGCACTTTTTATTTTCACATTCATTACAATTAATCTTCTTTCATACTTAATTTTTAAAGTACAACACATTTGTTTTGAATGCTATAGAAATAAAAATCGACATGTTGTATTCTGTTGACAATAGACCTATTAGTGTAACAATTGCATGGTTTTTGTGCAGTTCTCAAGAAATATGCACTACTGTTGGAAACCGATTTACAGATTTCATCTTGTTTGCTTAAGCACATCCATCTACTACTTAGCGACTCATCTTCGAAATTTATTTTTGACATTGAGTGAATGGCAGCTCCAAAAAATGACTATGTGTTCTATTTCCGTCATCATATTCCGTACGTCTTTGGGAAACAATGTTTTTGCACTACTTAATAAAAAATTCATCAAACAATCGTTCATTGCGATCTTGTTTGAAATGTGTATCAGTAAACGTTGGATTCAATAACATTTGATGCAACAGATGCAGCAACATCGCAGATACTACTGTTCCATTCAAGAAATCATAATATATATATTGTGACCTAAACTATAAATAATATAGATTGGCAAGTCGTGTTTTGAAGTAATTGAGGGATTAAAAAAATCTATAGTTTAATGCAAATATGTCAAAACCTCGCAATCATTGTAATGACTTTTTGAAATTAAACAACACAACCCAATGGTAAATATATGGACGTGGAAAATAAATTTAAGGTTCATGTTGGGCCGTACACGACATATGCAAAATGCGATCGTACATTTATTATTTTATTCTCCAATGCAATTTTTAATTTCAGTTTGTAAAGTTTCTAAATTAGAAAAAAATATTCAGTTCTAAATCATTTTCATTTCTGCTCACTACCCGAAAAACTTTCCCATGACTAATTCTATGGTTGAGTTTGAATTTTTAACCGCATAATATGCTAAGCTTACATTAAAACTTTGCATCATTAACTTCTTTCGCTTTTTAAATGCTTATTGTTGCAATCAATACCTGGAGTATTTTTTTTGAGTTTTGTAAAAATCCTCACCAAAATTTGTGACAATATTCCACCTGAAACTGTTGCCGCAATTTGCTACAAGAGGGTTAAAAGTCATCGTCAATTCCAATAGATTCGAAAGTGTTGACTTGTTTGAATTATTTACGATTCGACAATATTTATTGGTCAGTAGGCATTCTATCCGGTACATCACAACCAACAGTGTGCAGGAGAATCTAAGGGTGTGCAGAAGTAGCTCTAAATTACGCTAAACTGTTGATACAATTTCCCGAGTCAGTAGAAAGAAGGAATATTTTTAAGCAAATGTTTTATAGCTTATTGTAAAATTTCCAACGTGTTGGGAATAATTGACGCATATTCAAATTAAAGCAATCTCATTTTGTTAATGTCTAAGTAGACTGACATGACCTATAAATTTTTGGATGTTGTCTCAAAGTGGCCAAATAGTACGTACGACAATTTTATGAGGAAACAGTAGCTTGAGAGATCGTTTAAGAAACGGGACACATGGAGTTAGACGGCTTATCGATACTATTATTGTTTCATTATAGCTAAAACCCTCAAATTAATTGATTAACTTAGATTTCTGAAATTAAGTTGAGCAGCTCTTTGAATTATTTCATGATTTCACCCTAGGGATTTTCGACAACCCGCAAATTTGGGTGGATTCCTTATGCAATTCAAATCTCGAATGGGTGGACCTTGTTTCTGTATAGACTAACGCGTAAACTACAATAGCGAATTTATTAATTATAGTTGCTGCATAACAGGTGAGAGCTAATTGAACTAGTAGTGGTTTGGACCAATCTTTGGAATAAAAGACATTTATTTTGTGTCCTTTTGTGTTGCAATAAGTGGTTCTAAAAATCCATGGATTGCATCCTTTTCTCCATCCATTTCTTGTTTGAAAGACGGTACCACGTACTTGAAGGTGAAAAGTACTAGCAGTAACTTAGGTATGGCTTGTGTAATACCTAGAATCATCATAACGCTCAAGTCTAGGTAGAAGGTTGTGTATGAAATTAAAGTGCCATGGTACTTAGGTAGCGTGCTATAGTAGCTTAGCATCGCATGACCTGTGGAAATCAAGTGGCCCACCAATCCAAACCAGATGTATGCCAAGATAAAGCACTTCAGGAATGTCTTGCAGTTCTGGAATAACAAAGTCATTTCACCCTATACATAAGTAAAATTAACAATATCACAAACTACTCTGCATCGGCTTTAGACATATCCAACTTTTCTAGTATTAGGGTAATGTGATAACAGGTCTGTTTGTCTAGAATCACACTCAGTTTATGGAAACTGATGGTGCAGTGCATAGAGCTCGGATATATGTGTCAAGTACCTTAAAGCTTGTGGTGCTATGCATAGTTGCCTTTGGAACTTGATATAGCCAAAAGTTCGACAGCACTCTTAAAATTTTGCAACAAAATTGAAGGCTGAAATACACGGTTAAATTCGTTGTTATCTGTAACATATTCATCCGTTTGTATTTTTATTAACAATATTAAACAACAAATTTATCAATTCTTATCCAAATTAAAGGTCGCACGTAAAAATTTAAAGATTTTAAAGCTTACAATGTCATTAGGGAATATGAAAAGCAGTAGCGTTGCAGAGTATATAAGTAACATTGTCTAAGTAACTAAAAGTCTATAAAAAACGAGACATGCATCCTTTTTAAATTTTAGCTGTCCGAACTAACTGCTTTTTAACGAGGGAAATGTTACAATTCTTCCTGATGTGTTGCCTGACAACTTTTGGTCATAAAATAATTTCAAGCCACATTTTATGTTATAAGCAGGCACCAAAATATTGCCTATCGCGCCAGCACCCTTCAAGAAGCAAACGTTGTCATATGGGTGATAGCAACTTAACGTCAATTGATGTAGAACGGTCACTTTCGATCATTTTACTTCTCAAAACTTTATGTTTACACAAAGTATTGAAAACAAACTATGGACTAATTGAAAAGTATTTGTCACGAATTCATAAGGTTAAATTTAGTTTTGCACTCATTAGTATTTCCGCTGTCTTTGTAATTAAGATCTTGTTTGATCTAAAAGGTATTTAAACTGAATAAATTCAATACATAAGTTAGTCTGAAAAAGTCTCGCAAAGAGTCAATTGATTTTAACAGTTAAAATCAACACAAAGTTTCGTTTTTGTGAACCCTATTTTTTCAAACCATTTGTTGTCAACATTTTAACATGTACTGAAAAAATCATGCCTCAGAGTGTTTCCAGTAATCTTGTAAGTATAATATATTAATTCCCAACTATGTAGTTGCAAGTAGTCTGTGACATTTTTTTTTCGTAAAAGATATGTGAACTAGCTTACCTTATGAACAGCAATTATCATAACAATAGCTACAACTACAAGTCCAATATTTATAATCCACATGAACAAAATCTCAAGTGTAGAGTCAAATACTCCCTCATGAATGTATACATTTGGAAGGCATACTGAAATAAAATAGCATATAACTCAACTCTCAGTTATGTAAAAGACAAAATATTTAAAAATGTTGTACTTACTGCCCCATACATGGAATTGTGGAGAGTCCAATATCATGATTCTCACAAAGTGTGGAATTGATGAAATAAACACAACTCCATTGTGTACCTAGCAGTTTAAAAAATTTTTTAAACAATACACTAAGGTGTTGTTAAATTTCTTACAATTTCATACGAAATAAGAACAAGCACTGTTTTTTCAATTTCATTTCCTAGGTATATAAATACTCCTTTAGATCCAACTGTCGGAAATAATGTGCCTTCCTTTATAGATATCTCTCCTACTGCAGTGTTCGCAAAATTCCAAACAAAGGCTCGAAGTGTTAAAAAAGGGGCATTAGTGAAGACTAAATTGTGCAGGAGTGATGCAGTATTCGTAAAATTTCCATGTGCAATAGTATTAAAAACAACGATTCCCAAGTCAAGAGCAACAGTTGCTCTATGCCAAATTCGTAACAGTTGACAATGTTCGTTTACCTATAAAAAATAAGCTGGTTAGTAATAGTATCTAAAATGTGTTAACAAAGGAACTTGTTTAAAAATTTTTCGTTAGCATAGCATCCACTCCAATCCAATGCATTTATCATGGCGCGATGGAACGCACTTTTAGCTCATTGCTCTTTGCCGTATAAAAGACGCATACATGAATGTGGGAAGTTATATACCAAATTTTATTTTTGTACTTTTGTTTTGACAGTTTCAGACAACATTAAAAATTAGTGTTTCATGCCCAAAAAATTAACCCTATGGTATTACTGTTTGAACAATTAAGTTATGAATATTTGAAAATTAAAATTTTACGCAAGAATATTCAAAAAAATGTTTTATTTTTAAAAATATATAACTTTTGTTCTTGTGATCATAGCCGGTTGATAATTGCCTTTTGTACATAATTGAGTTTTGTTTGGAACGCTATTTCTTAATCTGTTAACAACTAACCTTCAAAAAATTTGTATTATTGGAAAAATTGCCACATAATTACGGATTCCTAGTTTTTCCAACAAAGAGTATTGGTTAAAAGTACCTTCAACTACGCCTTAATATATGTGTTGGACTGCATCAAACTGGATATAGCTGCAAAGAAGAAAAGTGAAATTAGCTTTGATGATGAGCGTTTGAACCAAAAAAATTTTTTTTTTTTTTTAAATTTCAACTTTTATAATAAGCACCTTGGATTTTCGAATTTAACAGAAAAACGGCAGTTAATAAGATTATTTCATACCTCGTAAAGAAATCGAAATATTTAAAATGTGCAACTGGGTGTCGAGTATATAGGGAAAAGCTATGTTGGCTAGCAACTGTACAATGTAATCTATGAAATCTATTATCAACTTGTTTGATTGTGGCCTAGTCTGATTAATAAAAAAGTTAAGTAGAAATA
>NIPM01002084.1:0-12263 GCA_002738285.1 Holacanthella duospinosa | reverse complement strand
TGGCTTCGGGCTGCTCATCCTTAAGGTTGGAGTGATCATCTTTAAGGTTGTTGTGCCCATCCCTAATGTTATGCTGCCCATCTCTGTCGTAAGGCTGACCATCACTGGTGTCACATTGTCTAACTCTGGGGTCGGTCTACCCATCAATTGCGTAAAAATTTACAATCAAAATGACAAAAAATTGAGGAAGTGGTGGAACGTTTATATAATAATATATCTCGTAAATAATTATTGCTAGGAGTGTTTAATCCTTGTTTGAGGTTAATTTTCGACAAGGTGGTTCTGTAAAGCTTTGGAATTTACAAATAAAATTAGATAAGAGTTACGGATTTTGGAAATTGAAAAAAAAATTCAAATTTTCCTCTCCCAAAATTCCCATAAAAAAATTAGTATTGGGAAAAATTAAATTTGAGTAAAGTTTATCTCAATGCAAAATTTGAGAAAAAAAAATCCATGAAAATCGCCTTCTATTATCTTTTAGAAAGGAATCTTAATTGATCTCAAAATTAGTAATAATGTTAATGAAGTTACATGCAAAGGGACAGACGATTATTTTAACGAAAAATCAAAAAAATATTTCAAAATTATTATCTTTTTTTAAGCAAATTTGTTTCTCTTACTACTACTACTCTCTCTTTAGTCATGCACACTCGCTGCATTGAATTTTTCACTCTGTGTCCGAGCCCGAACTAGCTGATGAATCTGATGTGGTATAAGTGAAACCTATGGTTTTGTTTTTGGGATCACATGCAAGTTGATGAATTTGAAGCCATGCAACATGATCAACCCAAATGGAACCTTTAGATGTGTACTTATTGTTTAGAAGAGGTGCATCGATGTCTGTTAATTGTACAGAAATAATTCTAGACCAAACAACAAAATATTTTATTGCAAGAAGTATTTAGAAAGTATTTGTGGATTACCCATTATCTCCAATTTGGTAGTTTTCATATGCCTTTAGTTTACCGTCAGATAATCGGAAAATCATTAATTTTCTCCATGGAATTCTGTTTTCAGGTGATAAATATTTCATGAATACTTTGTTTTCTGACACTTCCCAGGCAATTTCCTTTGGTTCATAATCATCGCCATCTACCGACCATCCTTTTCTTTTAAACTCCATTGCTTCTAAATACTCCTTTGTGTAATCAGATGGTATGATCTCAACATTAGTTGGCCAAGCCTCACCTTCCAATATTAACTCACATGTGGATCTTAAAAAGAAATTTATTAATACAAATTAGAATAACTATAACGTATAGCGAACTACTAATGGCTGTATCAACATACATTTCTCCCGTAACATCAGCAAACATATCTATAGTGTAGATTTTCAAGATTGTTAAATCCGCTGAGATTTGGTCGAGTAGAACTAATTCAGTACAACAGTTACATACTTTTACCAGTAGATTCAAATATAACACAATCATGCAGTACCCCATGTTACTAGATTAACTTGACTGACACTGTAAATGTTTTATGTAGAATGAAATTCTGCAACTAAAAGTAATATTAAAAAACTTCAATTTATATACAAATTATGGAAAGTAATCAAACCCTTTAGTATGAGATATTATTTAATGAAAATTATACAAACTGCAATAAATTGAAAAATCGTCATAGTTTTGTTACCTGCTTGATAACTCGTACCGAATCAGTAAAATCTAAAAGTTAATAAATAGAATTTTTTGTACTATAATTTAAAAAATTTGTTCAAAATGGATAAAACTTTTAAAATAAAAATTTGTTGAAACACATTTTTTGCATAATTTCCGGTAATTTTGTGTACCTTTCAATGAAAGTCTAGTATTTTTAAATATGTGGATTCGGGTGCATGATCCAAATTTTTGATGAGTAGCAAAATATTTTTGTAAGATTGTACCAAAAACTCCAATAATAGAATCGTAGAGGGAAAATGTAAAGTACAACTAGCAGAAAGGGCACACAGTGAAATACAACCTTCTAGAACATATTTTCTGTAATACATCTGCATGTAAAACAAAAACTAGTGGAAAGAAAACAAAATTAAGTTTCATTTAAGTTCATCATCGTGGTTCACAAGAGGCGTGGAGAATAATTGTTTTCTAACACCTGATCCTTAACATATAATAGACAAACATAATTAAGAAGTAATAGTGGAAACAAAAATTTTTAATTGAATTGGTTTAAAGGAAAAAAAACTTTATAACTTGTAGCATATTCTAGAATCTAAATACTAGCACTATCTAAAAAATGCAGAATAAAGTGAAGTCCTAATTTCATGTACAATGTAGTTCGAATAAAATAAATAGACTTGTGAAATGGAATTCCTATTAAAAATTTCTTAAAAATGTCAAACAATAAAATTATAATAAAAAATATATAATNAGTTCATCATCGTGGTTCACAAGAGGCGTGGAGAATAATTGTTTTCTAACACCTGATCCTTAACATATAATAGATAAACATAATTAAGAAGTAATAGTGGAAACAAAAATTTTAATTGAATTGGTTTAAAGGGAAAAAAACTTTATAACTTGTAGCATATTCTAGAATCTAAATACTAGCACTATCTAAAAAATGCAGAATAAAGTGAAGTCCTAATTTCATGTACATGTAGTTCGAATAAAATAAATAGATTTGTGAAATGGAATTCCTATTAAAAATTTCTTAAAAATGTCAAACAATAAAATTATAATAAAAAATATATAATNCTTGTGAAATGGAATTCCTATTAAAAATTTCTTAAAAATGTCAAACAATAAAATTATAATAAAAAATATATAATCATAACTATAACACAACTATAAGAAAATATGGTAAGCCGAAATTTAATAAACCTAAATATAACAAACAACGATAAAAAAATAAGTTCCTAATTAATACTTGCCATCGAAATGGTTGCGAATATCTACTCCGACAAGAAATCAATGTAAAGTTAGAAAACCAGTCAGCTTTTACTCTGTAAAGTCATCCGAGCGGTCATACACGTTAAGAAATGCCAATATCCGCCAGCGTACTTCAACTGCAAATAAAGTACGGTAAATTCGCTTGAGGATTTTGCATCAGTATTTAGTAAAAAGGGAGNAGCGTACTTCAACTGCAAATAAAGTACGGTAAATTCGCTTGAGGATTTTGCATCAGTATTTAGTAAAAAGGGAGAATGTTGCAACTGACATTAGAATATTTTGTTAATGAAGAAAACCCTGACTCCGCCGGAGTAAAATTACGGCTATGTTTTTTCTATTTTACTATCAATTTTCTCCGTCAAAAGTTTTATGAGGCCAAACCAGATAAAATTCTGGCTGAGCCAGAAAAAACTCTGGCGCCTGAGCCGGAGGAGAATCAGGCTACCCCATACTATCTTAGTTTCCAAATATCGAATGACTAGCAATGTCATCTGCTCAAATGTACACAACTCATCACAAAGGTAAATCTAATTAATATGTGTTGCACACACATTATAGATTATAGATCCGTCCGTCCAGATAGAATGAAGTTATGTACAAAAACTTGCAACGACATTGTTGGAAAATACGGTTGAAGCGGGAAAAATAACTTAGAATATCAATTAGTTTCCAAGTTTCAAAATTATTTGGAATGGACTCAATTCCCAGCTGTTTTAATTGACTATAACTCCTTCACCAATTCTACAGAATAAAATTTTATTGGAAACCAATAGCACCGTTAGTTCAAAATTGTGAAATTTTTTATAAAATATAATCGCATGAAAACGGTTTTCCAAGTAAATAGGTGCATATGTTGGCAACTACTAAGCATACTTTTATGAACACTTACCGAAAGTTATCGTACTGATAACGAAAGTTTGAATAACCTAATACGTTGCGAAAAACCCTAAAGAAACTGTTGCACAAATGAATAGTATTTAGATCATAACACTACGTGACGAAAAAAATTAAAAAGTTCCACCGTCGAGTTTTTTCATTTATAGCTGAGGGCTAACGATTTTGGCTTGAAATTAACGTTTATTTGATTATAATTCAACCAAACAGAAGTTATAAAGAGACAAAACCGAAAAAAAACCGGAACTCGGGGTTATAATACTTTCGAGTCAAATCTTCATCTTTTTCCACATTAACCATACTCCAAAACCATTCATAATACAATTTTTTTTTAAATTGGTGATGAACTAATTTTTCTATGAATGATTTTAGGATTTTGTAATACCTAATTTGAAGGTCAATTTTTTGTCCATAGTCAAAAAGCCACACTCAAAATTGATGTACAAAGGAAGATGTGATGAATTGCTATAACTTTATACTATGGTTTCTGTCAAAATTCCGTCGTGTTTCCGAGATATTGTTCTTCAAAATTCAAAAATAAACTGCATGTTGTATGGTGGAAAATACGAAAATTTTTATATACTGCATTAAGTCCAACAATGCAGATTTAATTTTCGACTGTTTGCTATTACTGAGTTGTTCCGACTCAATTAAATTATTTTTTGAAAAGCGTTGTGCCGTTCATTGACCCGTGGTGTGAAGTTGGGGCACCGAGTTTTTTAGAAGCGTGAAGATGTGGAATTTACAAAGGGGTGGAGCTCCAATCCTAGATTCATTCTTCTGTTTCTCTTGATCAAAGTTGTAACTTCGTCAATATTGAAATTCGTGTACACAATTTTTTTACAATCGCAACCGAAACTTTTTTTTTATTAATTTCAAAATCGAAATCCAAGTTATATTTTCAAATTTTCAAATTTTTTAAATTTCAAATTTTATTTTCAAATTTCATTTAAGAGTACTCTTAAATGGTTTACTCATAAATTGAAGGTAGTTCTTATGAAGTCGTTTGCAATGATTTAATTTTCACATTTGGATTAGACCAATATCAAGATTATCTGCAAATCCATAGAATAATACCGTAGAAAACCAATTATATGAGCGATGTCGGTTAACAAAAGACAAGCAAAATACATATGCATATATATATAAATATAAAATATATATGAACCATAGCAATAATAGCCAGAATGCAGTTTCTAACGCTAACTGTATATTTCCAATCTAGTACTCAGGATGATAAGTCAGGCTAACTGTCCATACTGACTTTCCCGAAAACAAGATTTTAATGTGACGAAAACAATTCGTTCTCTAATAATTAAAGTATAGTAAAGCACCACGCGTTGTTGTAACTTTTTAACATATGGAACAGATGTTGGAGTTCCTTAATCATACCAAACTGTACGCAAGGCTTCGTTAAAGGGTCTTGATAAAAATTTTTTCAAACTCAGGTGATTCTGCGATCTTAGTAACCTCTGATTAATGCTAAGATTTTTGGTCTGCCCCTGCCGAAAGACGGGAATGCCGAATACTGGTTGAGTCAGCCTCAACACTAGGTGAGAAGCGGAGTGAGGTTAGCTGAAATGGGAGAGTAAAAAAAAAANTTGAGTCAGCCTCAACACTAGGTGAGAAGCGGAGTGAGGTTAGCTGAAATGGGAGAGTAAAAAAAAAATTCTTACATATTCTGCATGGATCGGTGTGGAAAAGGTCGTTAATAAAGTTGAATCATTAAATCAAAAAACATAAGCTAGAAAGAAAAACTCAGAAGTGATATGGGAGTTTGAAAAACTTAAGTGAGACCTCAGTAAAAAATAAGATCCGAATTAACGAATTTAATGAACAAAAGACAGACAATAACTAGAATTTGTAAATTATCGTGAAAAATATGCTTGACTTAAAGCAAATAAAGAAATACAATTTGCACAAATCAAACGGGTGGAAAAATTTGAGGATGTCCTCAAATGGCTAGGGTTGTCCAACCCTAGCCAATGATTGTGACCTTCGAAAGAAAGCGCACATATTTTTTAACTGCAAAAGCATATCCAACTTATCGAATGGATCAATAAATAATGAAGTATATATTAACCCAGAACTAATTGGACATGAAGCAAAAATTGCGGCAAAGCTATGGCAAACAGCTAAACAATGGAAGACATTGAACAAGAATTTAAAGACAAAAATTAATAGATTAATTTTACATCAGGAATTTAAAGGAGAAGAAAAGAAATGCAAAAATTAATACTGAAGATATGATTGAGGAATTCTGAGATGCATCATCCACTGATACTACAGCCGATACTACAATTAATACAACTGATATAACAAATATTTAGTTGGTTACAAAAGGTTAAGGAAAATTTTGTCATTTATTTCTGATTTTTTGAATTTTTTTGTGCTTTTGCGTCACATCGGGATTCTGCCTGTTTTTGAGTCCTCCGGCTTCCGGAGGTTGCCCGTCTATGTTAGTACATAACTTCCTCAAATATTCCTCATAGCAACTAATGTTCCTCATGGCTGAGGTTTAGGTGTGAGCCAGAGTCAATGGCTCAATGAGCCATGGCTCATGGCTCAGGCTGACAGTGAGCCAGCTCATGAGCCATAGCTCTGGGTACCGACATTTATTGAGCTGGCTCATGAGCCAGAGACATGGCTCAGAATTANCGACCATTTGCTTATTTGTCGACGTCGGAGTAGCATCAAATTCTACTTCGACCTCATTCACAATATCCATTACGCTACTTGGACTGTCAATTGTTGTTCCTAGCGGTGATAACATAACATAATTACCTTATGAAACAATTCAATTACATTGCTAACTTACCAAATTCAGAAGAGTCAATTCCTCCGTCAATACCAAAAATAGATGTTTCCCCTATGATTTCTAGCATACGTGATTCTTCATCTGTAGGAAGTTCAACGGTAGGACTTCCACCTCCAGTTTTCCTAAGATAAGCAGCCTTCGAGTACTTTTGATTGATGGATTTTTTGGATTCGGACTTAAGGTTCTCCCAATTCTTCTTAATTTCGTTAGCCGTTCTGTTGGCTGCGCCTACTTTGTTTACCTCCGAAGCTATAAATCCCCACGTNACTTCCACCTCCAGTTTTCCTAAGAGAAGCCTTCGAGTACTTTTGATTGATGGATTTTTTGGATTCGGACTTAAGGTTCTCCCACTTCTTCTTAATTTCGTTAGCCGTTCTGTTGGCTGCGCCTACTTTGTTTACCTCCGAAGCTATAAATCCCCACGTGGATTACTTTAGCTGATGTGTAATGTTTGGGTTAAACCGATCAAAAAGGACTTTCTTTTTTTCGGAGACCAAGAACTTAATTTTTTCCAGTTCGTTTGAAGTAAAATTTGGTCTACGTGCCTTTACTTCTGGCCGAACCNAATTTCGTTAGCCGTTCTGTTGGCTGCGCCTACTTTGTTTACCTCCGAAGCTATAAATCCCCACGTGGATGACTTTAGCTGATGTGTAATGTTTGGGTTAAACCGATCAAAAAGGTCTTTTTTTCGGAGACCAAGAACTTAATTTTTTCCAGTTCGTTTGAAGTAAAATTTGGTCTACGTGCCTTTACTTCTGGCCGAACCATGTTGTTAGATGCTAGCAAAAATAAGTGATTATTCGAGTGTCATATGTCTTCTTTATCTTCCGATGTCTTATTCCTAGTTTATGTTTTTGATGCTTTACAGCTTAGTCTCGGTTTTTATGANCTGGGAGTCGACTCCCAATTTTTTGGGAATCGGAGTCGGCGAATCCCGAGTCATTCATGTTCATTTGGGAGTCGGAGTCGCTGACTCTGGAGTCGACTCTTCACAGCCGCGGAGTCGACTTCTCGTGTGAAAAACAGATGAGAAAAATAATGGTTGAGATTGCGCAGAAAGACACNGTGATTATTCGAGTGTCATTCATACAAAATCGACATGGTCTTACCTATTTTGTTGCTCCCTGCTGCGGGAGTATTCATAGACATACGTATGGTCTAATACTCTATATTACAATGAAAGCGTAAATAACGAAAACTTTGATTTGTTTGAATTTCAATTTTTTTATTCACAAAAAATTGATTTATTTAAGTAACCGGGCACGCAAGTCACGTGGTTTCTATGCCCGTAACACATTCTAAGACAATGGCAACAGTGAAACAACTTATGAGGATCCACTTGAACTTAAGTATGTCAAAGTGGCCGATTTTGAATCGAGATAAGATTTTGGATTAGCGACACTTAGTAATTTCACATAATCCAAAATCTTAGTGAAGTCCTTTCTGCATCCCGTCCCAGGATTCCACAGATCAGGGACGGTGATAAGTTGCTAAATTTGATTTACGATCGATTGAAAATAGTAGCCAAATTGATTAAGACCAGATATTTTCGAGCTTTTGAATATAAATTTGGTGCTGGTAGATATAGGGGCTCCAAGGTGCTAGATATAGGAGCAGCTGCTAGATTTAACAGTNAATATAAATTTGGTGCTGGTAGATATAGGGGCTCCAAGGTGCTAGATATAGGAGCAGCTGCTAGATTTAACAGTTTAGCTTCTAAATTCAGCAGGTCAGCCCTACCCATACCACCCATATCTAGTGGCTCAGCTGCTAAATCTAGCAGTCCGACCCCAGATCAAACAGCAGAGCTGCTACTCATAGGGTATACAACTTGATTGGTGTTGTGAAAGAAAACATGACTTTTCTTTACTCACTTCTGCAAAAGTTAATGAGCCATTGAGCCATGGCTCAGCCATGTGCTTGAGCTGGCTCATGAGCCATGACTCTGGCTCAAAAAATTTTGTAAATCAGCTCAAGCCAGAACCAGAACCATTGAGGCAGCAGATGAGCAGAGCCATGCGGAACACTAATAGTAGTGTTAGTGGACTCTAGACTCCGACTGGGAGTCGACTCCCAATTTTTTGGGAATCGGAGTCGGCGAATCCCGAGTCATTCATGTTCATTTGGGAGTCGTAGTCGCTGACTCTGTAGTCGACTCTTTACAGCCGCGGAGTCGACTTCTCGTGTGAAAAACAGATGAGAAAAATAATGGTTGAGATTGCGCAGAAAGACACTACTCACACTGCTTCTGTTGGTTACGCAATCCTGTTTGTGTTTCAGTTTCAACCAAAGCTCGACGTTTGGGTTTGGGCTCTTCTCTGGCTGTTTGAAACAGCTCCATTGGCTCTGATCGGGCTATTTGAAAATCCGTGGTTGTGCTCTGCTGGAGCTCTGCCGGGGCTTTTAAAAAAAATTATTTGGGTTCTGGTAGGGCTCCGGCTTTTTTGAAAATTTTCCATGGGCTTTGCTCAGGCGCTTTTGAAATTAGTTTGCGGGAACTGTTCGGGTTTTTTTGGAATATGTAAACGTATCCCGCGCATGTAGAATGCGCACTGCGCATATAAAATGCTCACTGCACAAATACAATGCGTACTGCCCATATACAATGCGAGCTGCGCTTGTCTACTACAGAATGTAATTCTTATAAGAACATATGTATAATGCTTACTAGATATATAAATATACACTGCATTTGAGTATTTTCCCAAGGTCTCTGCTCCTTTTAAAATTTTCTCTTGGGCCCTGCTCGGGCTCCATTGAAATTTTTTCTTGGGCTCTGCTCGAGCTCGGATTGTTTTCAAAAATTTTCCATTGGCTTTGCTCGGGCTAGGGCACTTTTCGAAAATCGTGCTTTCAGTTCAACTAATGATTCCCCCACTACTCCTCACCGCTACATCTCAGTGATGTTCTGTTATTCACAAAAGAGCCCGAGTGAGCAAGAACCGGGAGCGAAAACCGCCTCGCTTTGGTTTCAACAGGAGAAACATTTTGTGTAAAATCGAAATTGAAAGTAAACTACAACTCAAATTGTTCGATTACGGAGTCGACTTTCGAAATTTTGGGAGTCGGAGTCAACTCTCAAGATTTTTGAAATCGGAGTCGCTGACTCTAGAGTCGCTGACTCCGATTCTGGGCCAAATGGGAGTCATAACCAACACTAGCTAATAGCAACCTTGATTTCACCTACGCAGCCAGTGTAGATAATCCTGTCTTCAACCTCAATGTGTCACTCAGCTGTCCTCTCCATTGGCAGGTTTCTTCTGCCTTGCTATTTATTCATTGCCAGCTACTTTCTCGTTTATGATTACAGTAGATGGAATGGAGTCCTAAGCACATATCCCCATAGATAACGTTGGATTCGCCCTGCTAAGTATCAAAATACGCCTATTTGCAGTAAAAACTAAAGATTTGTTGTTGCAATTATGATTTATTGGACAAGTTATGTAACACTGATGAAGTGGTGTGTACTGGATAACATTGTGGATTGAACTGCAGGTAATAAGCTAAAATTGTGTGAAAATGACAACGTAATAGGANGTGTACTGGATAACATTGTGGATTGAACTGCAGGTAATAAGCTAAAATTGTGTGAAAATGACAACGTAATAGGAAGAAGAAGTTTTAAGTAATTTTTTTGCAATTCATTAAAATTGCGACTTGATTTAAATTTTGTTCACATGGATTGGAAGGTTTTCGAAGATTGTGTTTGGAAAAGTTGGTGTACAATTTGAACAGCAATGTAGTATCACGCAATGGAAGGAATTTTCATTACAAGATGAAGGCCATTCAAAAAAATTGTGGGAAGAAAACAATTTCACAGAAGAGACATCTTAGTTGGATCAAAGAGAAATTATTCTGATGAAGTTGCTTCTTCATACGACGGCGGCGCTGGTTCTGAAATTATGAAAAACAAATCAATCATTATAAACACGCTATTTTTCCCGTGTTGTGGATTTTTGGAAGAAACATGTCGACGGATAATAAACTCTTGTATAAAACAAATAACACGTGTGTGAGACTTAGTGTTGGTAAAAATATGTTTGCTATATTTTCTGATTTATATTTTAAACTCTGACCATGAGTTACTAAATACATAAATTAGGAAATTGCTGTAACGTACCAAACAAGTATCCTATCCATGAACTCTAATATCCAAACTGGTTCTAGATTTATTGAGTGTTTTGATTTGATTTGAGATAATTTATTATCGTGTCATAAGCATCATTTTAGTACAAAATGGTAATATACTAAGACACTCCCACTTTGTGGGCCTAATTAATTTTATAAAATTAAATAATAACTTAATTATTAGCAGTTAAAGTGTGCTAAAACACTATTTTTGTCAAGTTGAGTTGTTAATAATATTATTATTATTTATTAATTTTTTTTTCTCAACTATTTTTGATTTTTGATTATATTTACGCCACCGTACACTGAAGAATCAATTTCCAAGCTCTATTAAGAACATAGTGGTATTTGTTACCTTTGTTTTAGGGTTTGGTTAATCTGTATAGATAAGTTTTCTTGTCAATTTTACCCAACAACGTGCACAAGTTTCAAATTCTGCAAATTTCTTATTTTGGATTCCAGAATTCTGTGCTTTAAACTTATTCCAGATGTTTATCGATCTGTCGACGAATGACTTTTTATACAGTTCTGTTTTTTTAGTATGAACCATTAAAGTCCCTTTATTTTTTGTTTCTCTTTGATAATCTTTGAATTTAAAATTATTGCTTAATACTTTAATTTTGTTTTGAGAGCTGATTGTATTAATTGTTTTAAAAGTATCAATGAGGGTAGTGAGTTTCAATCTTTCTTCTAATCTCATAATATTACAAATATCATAAAGTTTAAAATAATCACCTTCTTGAAAATTTGATTGAAGAGATCTGTCAACTCTATTTGAGTTGATTATTAACCTTGAGTAAAAATGTTTTTTTGTGTGTAAATGGAAAGAAAAACGAAAGAAGACATCGATTTACTTTGTTTTGTAGTTCTTTGATTTTTAAAGGAGAGTCAGCCCAAACTGTATAACAAAAGTTAATACGCGAGAGAATATACGCATTAATTAATATTTTAAACATATGTATGGTAAGGGATCTTTTTATAAGATTAACCCTTCCACAACCTATAGAAACTTTTGCTTCTACTGTTTCTTTATGGTTTACAAAGGAAAGTGTTTCATCTAGTGTAACACCAAGATATTTAAATGTTTCAACTTTTTTTAGCACAATTTGGTTAAACTGTATAAAATCCACATTTTCATTTGTTTTATCCATACTTTTTTTGAAAATCATAAATTCAGTTTTATCATAATTCCTTAATAATCCTGTTAGTGTACACCATGAGTCAAGTTTTTCTAACGCCAACTAGATGTTTAAAATTGCTACTGAGAAATCTTCATTGAATAAGTAAATAGCCAGGTCGTCTGCGTAAAGAATAAATTCTACATCAAGATTTTCAAATACTCTGCATAGATCGTTAATGTACATTGTAAACATTGGTCCAAGAATAGATCCTTGGGGTACTCCTGCATTAATTGTATAATCTTTGGATAAAGTATCATTAACTTTAATTTTTATCCTTCTGTTTTGAAGATAATTTTCAATTAGTTTAGTAATATTTGTGTCAAGTTGAAATTTTGTGACTAAAGTGTATATTAA
>NIPM01002081.1:5264-15970 GCA_002738285.1 Holacanthella duospinosa | reverse complement strand
TGCCATGTGTTCCCGCCGCCCTCCTCTGGGTTTCCCCAGCCGTCCAGTGCCTTCTCGCAACGCTCCCATGGGTTATTACAGTCCTGCTGTGGATATCCGCAGTCCCCCGTGGGATCCCACAACCCTCCCGTGTTTTTCCGCACACCTCCTGTGTGTTCCCGCAACCCTCTNTCTATCCCGACTGTGTAGTTTCTACTACCGGTAATTTGGTATTGACGTAGCGGTAAAGAAAACCTTCCCATTTGTTGGATGATATGTACAAATGCATCATACATTTCAAATTTGTTAATTTTGAAGATTTAAATTTCTGCTACCGGTATTCCGATATTCATTTAGCGGTATTTTAAGCTCGTGAGCACGATATTGCACATGTTAGTTAACTTTATATTAAATAAATTCAAAACGAAGGAATGATTTTATGTACCGATTAAGTGGTGGCACTTGTTGGCAACAGCTGTTGTTTCAAAAGCCACAAATTTCAAATAAGAGGAAAAATTGAATCTAAATCAACTTCATAAAAATGACATTCTTGAGGAAGAACTACTCATTTTTAATTAGGTCTTTGGATTAGACATTGTTTGGCCTCATGACTTCTGAACTTGCAGAGGATACACTTAAGAGTCTTAAACCTTTTTATGTTTCTGAAGGGTGGCACATTTATACCACCCGGAATATGGATGGTCCGTCTTGTGTTCACTATTGAAAGTAAATCTTTGGCGGATTTACAAATGACAAATGGAGCATCCATTTTCGCAGTCGGCTCCGAGCTATGGTTCCATGGTCGTTTATTGTGTGGTCTGATAGATTCTGGAACAGGTTGCTACCTTTGCTGGATGTGTTAATTTCCTCGTTGTTTCATGGGTCACAATTTCTTCCGGACTTGACGCTGTTGCCGTTGTCGTTGTGTGAGATTAAAATTTTTTTAATCTATAATGAGATCTACCAGGGATAGAGTTAGTCCCGCTAGAAAACTGTTTCCAAGTAAAATACCGTATGATTACTGTTTCTAAAGAAAAAGGGTTGAATGTTAGAGATAAATAAATTTGAGATTAGAAAAAAAAAGTTAGTCGGTCTAAGAACTTGAAGTAAAAGAAAAAGGGATATTATTTTCAAGAACAAAGATCAGGTCACAGTTTGGTGTATTAGTTTAGGAATTTTCTTCCCGTATTTTCACCCCGTACTGCTGCGAAGAAACCCAATTTTTGGAGTGTCCCTGGCTCCTCTGTCACTCTCCGTGACTTTAAACGTTACCCCTGACTGTTAGTGCCAGCCCGGCAATCCCAACCCTTTTTTTTAATTCGGTGTCTATTTTATTCTAAAAATAAAAGTAAGAATGAGAAAACATTATTAATGTAATTGCTTGAACTCACAGGTAAACCTGACGAACAAGCTATCCTGAATACACAAGATGGAATAAAAAAATTTTCTTTGGAAAATTAAAAAAAATTTATTTTTGTTTGTTTGTTGGAAATTACCTTCCATAAAAATAATTTTATTCAGGTTGAACTTAGTCGGTATCCGTCCAACAATACCGTTTTAGTGGATGAGCGCGTCTGCTTAAACGTCTAAGAGATGTTGACGACAATTTTTGGAAAAGATTTGACGGACTTGACCTTCCGTACTTTTCCTTTTATAGGTTCTGAGTCTGATTCAGAACCACTGCAATTGGTTACTTTTGCTTTGTCCGTTGGCAGGTTAGACTTACTAATCTCTGCCCATGCCCTTGTTTGCATTTCCAGCGAAATTTTATTTCCGCTGGAAGTGTGACTTGGGATTTGCATACTATCCCTGACTGAAGTCTGACTACTAAGATTTTTTATCAAAAATTCTGGTGTCAGATTCGTAGTCAGTGGACGACGAAGTTGGTTTGACTAAACCCAACTTCCTCTGAGTAACTTTACTCAGTTGCGAGGTAACTTGATTTTTCATGAGAGAATGTGAGACAACCTCAAATTCACTATTAAATTGAACTAAATCGTTGACATGAACTATGACGTATCGATTTCTCTTAGAATTAAGTAACTTAATCTTATAATCGACAGGACCAACCTGCCCAATTATCTCATAAGTTCCTATTTTTTAAGCTAAAATTGCTTTAGTAAGACCTTTCTTACAGGAAGAAATTTCAAAACTTTTTCACCAACGGAAAAGTTTGTAGGAACTCTTTTTTTTTGGCAAAGCTCTTTCGCTTTGTCATGTACTTTCTTTGAATTGCGCTTAGCAATAAATTGATTTTTTCCCAAGTCTTTTGGAAAATTCCTTTCGATCCCCGGTTTAGAAGGAAGCGGGAGATCTAAGTCTATCGGTAATCTAGGTTCACGCCCATATACTAAATAAAATGGCGAAAAACCTGTAGACTCATTTTTTGAAGCATTATATGCAAAAGTCGCTTAGGCTAAACAAAAGTCCCAATCTTTTTGATTTTGACTTATAAATTTAGCCATTATTTTTTTCAGAGTTTGGTTACATCTTTCTGTAACTCCATTACTCTGTAGATGATAAAGTGCCGTAAATCTCAACTTATATCTAGATTTTTCACTCGGTTCCTTAGCAAGTCTAGATATAAACTGGCGACCTCTATCAGTAACAAATTTCTTAAGCATTGAGTATCGCAACAAAATTTTGTCTTTTATTGCCTCAACAACACTTTCAGCAGTAGCCGCTGGAACTGCTACTGATTCCACACAGCGACTGAAATGATCAACAAAATCAAGGCATACTTATTGCCATTTTTCATAGTGGTCCTAAACGGATCTATGAAGTCAATTCTCATTATTTCGTAGGAACTACTGACTTCCTCAAAGTCTTGCATTAGTCCTTGTGCTGGATTTCTTCGAACTCTATGATTTTGACATGTGGCGCAGCCTAGCACAAATCTACGAGTATCTAGATAGATACTTTTCTAGTAGAATCGAGCTTGTACTGTCGCCCATATCCTTGTCATACCCAAAAGACTACCGAACTCAGCGGTGTAGATACTTTCTAGAATTTCTCTGCTAGTTTCTTTTGGTATCACTCATCTCTACGATCTCGCTTCCGGTTCATAACATGCGAAATATAAAATTCAGTTTTGGACACTAAAGTCCTCCATGTGAGGAACCGGTAATGGTTGTATATTTTCGTCGCTTGAGCGTCTATGCTCAGCGTTCTTTATGTACTCTAAAATTTTTCCCACGCAGGGATCTTCCAACTGTTTTTCCATAAAATCCATACCTTCAAGGGTTTAAACTTCTGACGAATCCATTGATTCGTGGGGTCCTACTAGGAATCAACATCATTGCCAATTTCTCTGGACGGTGTTGGATTACCATATCCTGTGTTTGCAAGGCAAACCACCATATCGCAAGTCTACCATGCGGATCTTTTACTGAAAACAGCCATTTTAACGAATGGTGATTAGTAAAAACTGTATAGTGAATCCCATACACATAGGGACTAAACTTTTGTACAGCATACACAACTGCTAGTCAATCTTGCTCACCAGCGATATAACGCTTTTCTGTGTCAGTCAAAGCGCGGTTTACCTAGGTTACTACGCGCGGCATTCCATCTTGTACCTGTACAAGAGTGGCGCCTAAACCATAGCCACTACTGTCACAGTGTATTTTGATTTCAGCTTTTTCTAACGGATAGGCCAAAATTGGACTAGCAACTAATGCTAGTTTCAATTTCTCAAAAGTTTCTTGTTGGTCCTTTCTAACAAGAAGGGTTGATCCTTTCTTAACAACAAATTGAGGGGCATTGCGATTTTGCCGAAATTTTTCGCAAATCGCCTATAATACCCACACATATTAACGAATGATCGAATGTGAGTTAGAATTGTTGGCAAGGGAAACTTGGTAACTGAAGTTACTTTCCCAGGGTCAACCTCAACTCCCTCACTCGAAATTATGTCCTAAGTACTCAATTGTGGACGCACCAAATTTACATCTGCTAGTTTTTAAGATAAAATTAGTATTTTAAGGCACTGAAGAAAATAACTCAGCCTTTCCTGATGCTCCTTAAATTTTTTCTAAAGACTATGACATTGTCCATAGTCCATTTTAAGCCTGACAATACCACATCCGTGAGATACTGAAAACTCGATGGTGCGTTACATAAACCCATTGGTAACCGTCTGAATTGGTACAAACCATCAGGCGTGACAAACTTTTTTCTTGATCCTTTTCATCAAATTCTAACTGATGGAAGCCTGAAATAAGATCTAACATTGTGAAGAATTTTGCAGATCCTAATCTCTCTATCACATCTTTCGTTCTAGGGAGCGGATAAGCGTTTTCCTTCGTCACATTGTTCAACTTTCTATAGTCAACACATAGACGATAGCCACCTCCCTTTTTAGGCACTAATACGACTGGAGCCGCCAAAGGCGAGCTTGATTCTTCAACAATCCCTACTTCAAAGAGTTCACTAACTGTTTCCTTGATTTTCCAACGCTCTACAAAAGTTGCACGGTAGGGATGAGACCTAATCGGGAGTTGATCCCCTGACTCAATTTTATGTTTAAACAAATTTGTTTTTTCCATTTGGGATTCCTCTGTTACAAAAACATAGGGAAACACTTCTACGATTTTGAATATTTGAGTCTGCTCAAATACTGTCAAAATTTCTACAAACTTAAACTCTAATTTTTGCTTAGATTCTTCAATCCTAGAGAGCTCAGCGCTCTCTGCAGCAACTGGGTTATCTTCATTAAGGAGATAAATATTTGCTCCTCCGGGGCACAACTGCAAAGAAGCAATCGTGGTTTTTTCTTCAACAGCATTGGACCAACGCCAATATTTGCAATCCAGACCTCTGTCTCATGGTCGACTACGACAGCATAAACATGGGACTGGATTACAGTTTTGGAAAACTGTAACTCACGATTTGAACATATAATCGCAGATCCGGATAAGATATTAGGTATCTTTAGGTATTTATGCCAAAATTAACTTTAGTAGCGATTTTTGGTCCTATACGTCTTTTTCTAAACGTAACTAGTAACCAATCACCTTCAACACACGTTAAGTTATCTTTCATATTTTTATTTATTTGTGTGGCTTTCAACATAAAACAACTATTTATGTTACCACCTTAATTTTTCTTTGGGTTTTTGGACGGTCCCCTAGCCCACTCTATTTGTTTTTTAGAATAGTAGGGCTTTGGGTCCTGTCCCCAAAAACTGCATAAACTTCTGCCGAGCTCCTCTTGACGCCTTTTGTATTGTCAGGGAAATGCTTTATAAAATGCCCCGCTTGTTTACATTTATAACATCTCCCTCGGTCAAAACGTGGGTTCTGATGTCGCTGATAATTACCTGGTACTAGTGGTGAGTGCCTGTACAGGCAGCTTAAAAATGCCTGTGCTTGTGCCTGTGCCTGCAGGCGTGGGCTAGGCGGGCAGTCAATAATAGAGAAAGTAACAGGCATGGGCCAGGCGGGCGAATTATGCCATGGCCACAGGCCAAGCAGGCATATCCTTTTTTTTCTACAGGCGCCTGTGGGTGCCTGTGTAAAGTTTACACAATGTGTGGTCCGATGCATTTTTCAGAACCAAATCTTTTCCATAATTTTCATTTTGTCTCACCACTGCACTACAGTTGTAGTTGAAATACTGATACTGTAGTGGAAATACTGTAGAGGGCATGACACATATGAAGTCATACAGGCACAGGCACGACCGGGCGTACTTTCTGTTAACCACAGGCCAGGCGGGCATGACACATATTAAGTCATACAGGCACAGGCACAGGCGGGCGTAGTTTCTCACAGGCACAGGCCAGGCGGGCATGACACATATGAAGTCTTGCAGGCACAGGCACAGGCGGGCATACTTTCTCACAGGCACAGGCCAGGCGGGCATGACACATATGAAGTCTTGCAGGCACAGGCACAGGCGGGCATACTTTCTCACAGGCACAGGCCAGGCGGGCATGACACATATGAAGTCTTGCAGGCACAGGCACAGGCGGGCATACTTTCTCACAGGCACAGGCCAGGCGGGCATGACACATATGAAGTCTTGCAGGCACAGGCACAGGCGGGCATACTTTCTCATAGGCACGGGCCAGGCGGGCATTAGAAAACCTTGCAGGCGCTCACCTCTACCTGGTACCGAGTTATCAGTACCAGTCGTCTTAGGTTCCTGGCTTGGATTCCCCTGACGAAAAGTATTTTCTGTCCTCGGAAGAGGTCTTTGGAAAAAACCTGATNTAGGTTCCTGGCTTGGATTCCCCTGACGAAAAGTATTTTCTGTCCTCGGAAGAGGTCTTTGGAAAAAACCTGATGAACACGAAAAACAAGCGCTTAAAATCCTCCTGAGCAAGATGCTGCTCGTCGTCTTCTGTTGAGCGGATTATGCCGCTGAATGAAAAATATGAATTGTACCTGTGGGGTACCTGGACTAAGGGTGATGGCTGGAGGTGGTGTAGATGATGGTGGCCCTGGTTCCTCCAATAGCCCGGTGGGGCAAACACAAAGAACACTAGTCCCTTCTTGGGACAACTCAAAAAAGGTCAATAAATAAAGTCCCTTCTTGAGACAAACACAAACAACTACACAATATCTAATAAATATTTAATTAATGGAAAGAAAACAAGAAAAATAACGGAGCCTACAATATTTAATAAAATAAATTGTAGTCTTACAGATGAGGAGAGAGTGAGACCCAACCAGATCCACATCCCAAATCACAATGGCGTTTTAAACGCCCCTCCGCCAATTGGCGCAATCCCTTCCCGTGCCCATCAGGCATGGGCACCTTCATTCCCACAAANCCAATTGGCGCAATCCCTTCCCGTGCCCATCAGGCATGGGCACCTTCATTCCCACAAATCCCTCTCTCCTAGGGAATTTTGTGACCTCACGAAATATGAAAAATTTAATGGATATAATATAAACATTTTGGGGAAATAGATAGAAAAAAAAATGGAAAGAAGAAAACTTAACAAATTTAATCGAATTTTAATTTTTAATTTTAATTTAACGGGGAATTCATTTAATTTTTACCCCCACGGCGATCCTTTATTCCAGGATGATGATTTGGATGAAAATCTTTGTCGCCGTGCATATAGCCAACTTCTTGGCATCGAAAACATACGGATTTCCCCTCGAAAGAATAAAGTTGAGATTTTGGAATCCATCCGGATCCCCTTCGGCCGGATCCACTTTCCGGATCTCTTGACGGCCCTGCCGCCTCAATCCTTGGCACTGGTGGTGGAGTGGAGCGACGTTGCCGCTTCCGAGCCCGTGATTCCTGACCGACCTCGGCACGATTGACTGGCGGTGGATTTGCCGGTACATATTGCGGATATTGACGAAAAGTTTAATTTTTCGCCGGGGATCGGCTTTTTCTCCGGGATTCCAGAGAACTAAATGGTTCGGGAGGGATGAAACCTCTGGAACCGAAGTTGAAACCCTGGCCGTGCTTGCGGCCAAACCCGGTGATGGAGTATCTTAAACATTCACTGTCTGTCCGAGTCCAAGACGGGACCACATTGGACTCGCGCGACGCCGCCGAGGTGGACTTTGCGGCTCCAACTGACCCAAACGATCTCTAACAGGCGTCAAACGACGGAAGCGCTTCGGTGGACGAATGCGGCAAAGTGACGGTGACTTGCGAGAGCGGTGATTTTCCCGCCGGCGAGGAGAACGGGAACGACGAGAACGTGAGCGAGGAGAACTGGAGTGAGGAAACCTGGAACGAGGAGAACTGGAGCGATTTGGATGAGAGACGGCTCTACTCTCCAAACCTCCGACGCCAACTGGGAGCGAGGTGGTGGTGTTGGCTCTCTCAATAGCCACTCTAACTCTCCCGCTGGTCCCAAAAACTCACCCGAAACCTTAACTTCTCCCGGTTTCTCCGGGGCAAGACGACCTTGTCTTCGAGAAAATTCTCCACTTTGATCGAGTGGAGATCGATCAAATCGATCTCAATATCCGAGTTCATTGTCCTGGAAAATAAGCAAAAGTTTGTTCTAAGAATTTTTTATCCGTGGAAAAATTTTGTGAAAATTAACGGGAAATAAACGGTAAGAAAAAGAATCGATATATAATAACAGAAAAAATCCAAATTTTTCAAGCCCAAAGTACGAAAAAAAAACGGTAAGTAAACGGTAAATCTTTAAGAATCTGACTCTGACTCGCTATAGCGTGGTCTTAGTTGTCGATAAGTCGCTCGTGGTCTTAAACGATTTGCCCATTTATTTGGAGTGAAATCAAATTTATTCGTGGAAAAACCTACTCGAGCAGGAGCAGTCTGCAGGTTTACTGCCCTATTCGAATCGATGTTTCGACTGTCAGTGGGGACAACAGAAGGAAAATCAGAATGAACGGAATTTCCCTCTGACAAGTCTGGCATATTGTCAGTAGAAGATTGAATCGGCGGTGGAGACGAAAGTTTCGGTAAATCGGAATCTAGCTCCAAATTTGAATACCTATCATCTTCTAATTCAGGAATACCATCGGTTATTTCGGCCGTATGGTATAATTTAACGTTTTGTAGCGATACAATTTACGATTTTTGCCTCGCAGCATCTGGCAACGTCTCAACAAGGATGTTTGTTGGACTTGTATGTTTGATAACACGAAATGGCCCCTTTCATTTCTCAGTCAACTTACTAGAAAGACCCGGTTTACACGTAAATTTTCGAATTGCTACAAGCTGATCTTTCTCATAAGTGATTGGCAGATGTGCGGAATTGAACGATTGTTGTGAATTTTGCTGACCCACGATGATATTTCTTCTGGCCTCAGCTATGCCTTCCTGAACACGAGGTATGGAAACACTATGTTCCTCGTCTTCAAGCCATTGACGTAAAGTCGGTAAAAAATTGTCACACGGTAAATTTGGCTCCCTGCCATACACCAAAAAATACGGAGAATGACCCGTAATTCCTTGAACGGTTGAATTCATCGCGAAAGCAGCCCGTGGAAGGTGCTGATCCCAATCTTTTTGGTTGGCTTGCACAAATTTAGCGAGAATACGTTTTACTGTCCCATTTGCCCGTCCGTCGACTCCATTAGCTTGAGGATGATATGGAGCTGTACGAAAAAATTTGTCGAAAATGATTGATTTGGTAAAGAAATTAACGGCAAATTGTTGTAAAAAAAACTTTAACGGTGAAAGTTAGACACAACTAACTTCCACATTTGCAAAAAAAATTTGAAAAATTTTGAAAAGTGGGCGGAACCACTTAAATCCAATAAAAATTGATGAAAATTGTACAAAAAAAAATACGGTAAAAACCGTGGACAATTAGCGGGAGAAACGGTACTCAAGAAAAGTAGGAAAAAATTTGCACAAATTTTGCAAAAAAAAAATTACAAAAAACTTACTGAGCCTGGATTCCTCACAGACAAATCGATGAAAAAATTACTCAGAAAAATTCCCACTCGCTTGGCTTGTGAAAGTGGCGGTCTGCCTCTGGCTGCCACCGAGGAGGATCCAGAAAAGATGAACACGAAAAACAAGCGCTGAAAATCCTCCTGAGCAAGATGCTGCTCGTCGTCTTCTGTTGAGGGTATTATGCCGCTGAATGAAAAATATGAAGGGTACCTGTGGGGTACCTGAAAAGGTACCTGGACGAAAGGTGATGGCTGGAGGTGGTGTGGATGATGGTGGCCCTGGTTCCTCCAATAGCCAAACACAAAGAACACTAGTCCCTTCTTGGGACAACTCAAAAAAGGTCAATAAATAAAGTCCCTTCTTGGGACAAACACAAACAACTACACAATATCTAATAAATATTTAATTAATGGAAAGAAAACAAGAAAAGTAACGGAGCCTACAATATTTAATAAAATAAATTGTAGTCTTACAGATGAGGAGAGAGAGACTCAACCAGATTCAGATCCCAAATCACAATGGCGTTTTAAACGCCCCTCCGCCACATGGCGCACTCCCTTCCTGTTCCCATCAGGCATGGGTACTTTCATTCCCACAGGCTTTCAACATAAAACAACTATTTATGTTACCACCTTTATTTTTTTTGGGGTTTTTGGACGGTCCCCTAGCCCACTCTATTTGTTTTTTGGAATAGTAGGGCTTTGGGTCCTGTTTCCAAAAACTGCATAAACTTCTGCCGAGCTCCTCTTGACGCCTTTTGTATTGTCAGGGAAATGCTTTATAAAATGCCCCGCTTGTTTACATTTATAACATCTCCCTCGGTCAAAACGTGGGTTCTGATGTCGCTGATAATTACCTGGTACTAGTGGTGAGTGCCTGTACAGGCAGCTTAAAAATGCCTGTGCTTGTGCCTGTGCCTGCAGGCGTGGGCTAGGCGGGCAGTCAATAATAGAGAAAGTAACAGGCATGGGCCAGGCGGGCGAATTATGCCATGGCCACAGGCCAAGCAGGCATATCCTTTTTTTTCTACAGGCGCCTGTGGGTGCCTGTGTAAAGTTTACACAATGTGTGGTCCGATGCATTTTTCAGAACCAAATCTTTTCCATAATTTTCATTTTGTCTCACCACTGCACTACAGTTGTAGTTGAAATACTGATACTGTAGTGGAAATACTGTAGAGGGCATGACACATATGAAGTCATACAGGCACAGGCACGACCGGGCGTACTTTCTGTTAACCACAGGCCAGGCGGGCATGACACATATTAAGTCATACAGGCACAGGCACAGGCGGGCGTAGTTTCTCACAGGCACAGGCCAGGCGGGCATGACACATATGAAGTCTTGCAGGCACAGGCACAGGCGGGCATACTTTCTCA
>NIPM01002080.1:0-11884 GCA_002738285.1 Holacanthella duospinosa | reverse complement strand
GAGGCGATTTAAAAAGATAAGTAGCTATTTATGGTCAGTTTGCTAATGCAGATTTTGATGGATAGATTCATTATCTTATCCAACCAATTGAGTAAGTTTTAAATTAATTACTTATTTATCATTTAATTCTACTAAATCTTTGTATATTATTTATAATTTTTAGACTATTTATAAATGGATTACGAAATTGATCGGAAAAACTTGTATTCATGAACNAGGTGGAGCATTTACCACTTGTTGCTAATCTTCCAATATATTTTTCATCGTACTTAACTAAGACCCGAGAACGACCTATTATAGGCTCTGGAGTATTTTTTTCAACTCTATTTATTACTCCGGACACTGTNTTTTTTCAACTCTATTTATTACTCTGGACACTGTTGCTTGTGAAACTCCAACAATTTCAGCTATTTTTCTTGAAGATTTTCCATTTAAAGCAAGTTCGTTAATTCTTGATTCAATTTTCTTCAATGTTCTTATCATACCAAATAAGCCTTAATACCTTCTGCTAAGAATTTGAAATAAAAATGAACAATTTTGCAGTATTTCAGAATGTTCTAGAATAAAGATTTTGTAAATTTGAAAATTTCGTCAAAACAATGAATCACCTACTTTCAACTTTGAGTAATCATATCTCTATCAATATTTAAACATATATATAATATTTTGAATGTATAGACAAAAGCTTCATCTATCTACCATATCNATATTTATTTTGATTTATTATTTAAAAAGCTATTTATTAAAATGTTTGTTGCAAAATTCGTGACCTAGACTAGTAGAAGGGTGTAACAAGATATTTAATGTATATAATGCTGGAAATATGAAAAAACATATTGAAAACATACACGAGGCGGCATATATAGAACTAAAAGATTATAAGAAAATGATCAAACATCAAAATAAAAACTCTATAAAAAGAAAGGAGATAATAGATGATATTAGACTAATTAGTACAGATTCAAATGGGAAAATGTCATTAAAACCATCAAAAAAATCTGCATTTTAATGGATACAAAAATATTGAAACAAGCTTGTGTTGATTTAGTTGTTAATTATGATCTTTCTTATACTTGCTTTAAGTTCAAAGGTCTTTTGAAGATAATAAACCCAATTATTGACGCTTTTAATGAAGAAACTTTATCTATAACTCCTTATACAATTCAGCAAGGAGTGTATTTAAGAACTCAGAAAATAAAAGAGAGAATCAAAAAAGATTTTTAACAAAGATGGTTTAGTATTAAGTTGGATATCGGTAGTCGTGGAAGTAGAAGCATATTAGGTAATTATAAACTTTAAATTTTTAGGTTTAAACTGCCAGTATGTTAAAAATAACTTACTTCATATTAAGTATTTATCTATGCATGAAATTCATAAGAATCATACAGGAAACAATATAAAAGATATTATTCTACAAATAATAGCCGATTATGATCTTAAACTCCAGTATTTATATTGCATTTGCACCGATAATGGCAGCAATATGCTTAAAACCGTCCAGTTCCAAATGAGAAAGATTCAAATATTAACAGTAAAACAAAAATTATAATATTTAGGTGCTGAACTAGATAATATTTTAGATTTAGGAGAGGAATTAATAAGCAATTTACACCATGACTTTGATGATGAATATGCTGATGTAATTATAGATGATTTGGGGAAAACAGCATTATTTCCGGGTAATACAGTACTATTTTTATTATTTATATTTAGACGACAATACATTAAATGAATCTATTTCTATTCACCATTTTAAGAGAAATAATTTCTATGCGCTGTGTTGTGCATACATTACAGCTCTGCATTAAAGATTCTGTTAATGAAAAAACAGAAATTGCACGGTTTAGATACGTAGAAAAAAAATCAAAAACACCTAATCTTATGCTATTGATTAATAGTTCACCGATCACTAAACCTATTATTGATCAGTTACTCGCTGGTTTAGTACTTATGACATGATATAGTGGTTAATAGATAAAAAAGATTTTATTATGAAATGGGTCACGTCGTTTCCTGAAATTTATTTGTCATCTAATGAATGGGAATATGGAAAGAAATATGTCGAAACCTTCCGTTATGCAAAAGAAGCTACAGAGTCTCTACAACGTTCTAACCTTTTTATCAGAGATTTTTTCGTGATTTGGGAAACATTAAGGCTTAATATGGAGAGATAAAGGACGTGAATAATTTGGAATTATTGTTTAATCAGGCTCTTATTCGCAGGGAAAATGACATATTAAATTTTGATCAAGTTTCTTTAGGTTTATTTTTAGATCCTCGCTATCGCCTTCTTCTCGATGATTCAATTTTCCAAAGAATGAATCAAAAAG
This sequence comes from Holacanthella duospinosa, assembly GCA_002738285.1. NCBI lineage: Eukaryota > Metazoa > Arthropoda > Collembola > Poduromorpha > Neanuridae > Holacanthella > Holacanthella duospinosa. The sequence goes on along the minus strand of NIPM01002080.1, from coordinate 9,554 downwards.
TGTTGGATTTTTAAAATATTTTCCAGAAATTGGTGATGGTAAAGAAAATAATATCGGCGTTAATGATCTTGCTAATTTGAATGCCCCCAATGAATCAGATTCTATAATAGATAAGTATTTAAAGGAGAAGGAAAGAACTTTGAATAATAGGCACATAGAAAAGGATGCATATGGTGATTTATTAAGGGAGTTAAGGGAATTTAACCCAAAGAGGGCAGATGCAAATACGAATATATTAGAATATTGGGGGAAACAAGAACTTTATTTTCCGAAACTTGCTTATTTATCTAGAATAATTTATTCAGCGCCTTCAACTCAAGTTTCTGTGGAGATTACTTTTAGTATTATGAATTAGTTCTTTCTGACCAGAGAATGCGGTTAAAAGCTAAAAACTTGGAAAGTATACTCCTCTGCAGGTTAAATAGCGATGAATAATTAATTATTAAACAACTATTCTTATCACGTATTTTTTTAATATATAAAATTGTACACATTTGATATGAGATAAATTTATTCTGGTTTACAAGGCATATAAATATTTTAAAGAAAACCGTTATTGAAACGGTTATAACGTTAGGTAACGGTTATGAATTTTCTCAGGAGCAAAAAACGGTTTAAACGAAAACAACTCGAAGAAAATATTCGAGATTTCAGTTTCATTCTTTTTTGTAACGTTTTAAAAGTCTGCTTTTGATGCACTTATATTACTCTTCACGTGACAAGTCTGGACTAATAAATAATAACATTTGTAGATTACGTAAAGAATAAATAGATAAAAACTCGAAGAACTGATTTTTGACTAAGAAATGTCAATTCTTGAACTCACTTCTTTGAACTGAATTTCGTTTATTTTATTCTTGAATCTTCTATTTTATAAAAACTTTTTAAAATTTAATTTGCATATAGTTGTAATATGGTTTTAAATCATTTAAGTGATGTTTTTTATACAAGTCATGTAATTGAATTGACTTGACTTATTCCTTTCGAATTTATGTTTGTTTATTTGGTCTTGATAATGAAGATCAATAAGAGCAATAAGAGCAATAAGTTCTTAATTCATAAAAAACCATTAAAATCTATGTATTATATTTTATATTTATAGGAAATTTTTTCATTTTATGTACTTTTTCCATCATTATTAACCTTTTAACTCTGAGATTATATATTACGCCGTTTTACGCAAAAAGGTGAGCGAATTTAATTAATAACAAATGTGCAAATTAATATCTAGTGCCAAGATTTATATATAATATTTTCTATAAATTAAGCTTTATTTTTAAAGCCTATTTGTTTAAATTAATATAATGGATAACTTACAAAAATTCAATAACCGATAAAGAACGTGTATTTATTAAATTTGGAGTAATTCTAGGCCACAGTTCGGGAATAATTTACAAATAATTGGTTAAAACGATGTGAAAAAAGGCCTATAAATATAATACATTAATATTTTGGTTTCTAAGTTTAATAAGGGCCAAAATTGCAATGAAGACACTAGAGTTAGCGATACAAGTAATCATTTAATAAAAGAAAATACGATTGAGAAAATTAAAGAATATCTTGCTCAAAGTAGAGCCTGGTCGTGCCTCGAACTTTCCATGTTAGTAAATTGTAGCAAAGCTACTGTTTATCGGTATTTAACAGAAGATTTTCAAATGAAGAAATTATTGAGCAAATGGGTTCCTCATTTTCTCACACAGGAACAAAGAGAACATAGAGTATTAGCATGTAGATATAATTTGGAGCAGTTATAAAAACAAAAAACCCTAATAAACAGAACATTAGCTATAGATAAAACTTGGCTTACTTTATATATGCAACCTCAGCGTGACCAGTCTCGATTTTGGAGAACTAAGGACGAAAGCCCATCACAAAGTGTAGCACAATCAAACTATCAGAGAAAAAGAATACTTATATTAGCAATGGATTATAATGGTGTTGCATATTGGAAGCTTTGTGCACCTAAAGAGACGGTAACTTCAGAAGTCTATATAGGCTTTATTAATGAAGTTTTACTAAAATGGCTACCTGATAAGAAATTCAAGTATCTTATAGTTTTACAGGATAATGCAAGACCTCATAAATCAAAGTTTTTAATGGATTTTTTTGATGATAACAAAATCCGCACTTGCTATCATCCTCCATATAGTCCAGATATAAGTCCACTTGATTTTAATTGTTTTCGTAAATTAAAGAGGAAGTTAATAGAAAATGTTTATGAAATTTGGGAAGAGTTGGAATTACAACTAGAGAGTATTATCCAGGAACTTAATATAAAGGGCCATATGAATGGTATTCAGCAGTTAGCTGAAAGATGGAGCGATGTAATAAAAGTAGAAGGTTCATATATATAAAATACAAAGTTTCATCTTTTTATATTTCCTAATAAAATTTTCTTTTACCTCTTTGCTTGAAACGGCGTAATAAAAAGGATATTTTGATTATTTCTTCAATAATTATACAAGAGAATTCAGATAAAATGTATTAAATTATATATACATATATTTAAAGCAAATAAATTTAATTAAAACTCAAGAACGAGCTTTAAGCTTTTCAAAGTGTTTTTCAAAATCGATGGATATTTTTTATATTCAAACATACCATGTTCACAATCATCATATAAAATAACCTCCTTATCCTTTACATTAACAGCCAAATCACAAAAGTTGGAACAATATTCCGGGTTAATGATTTTATCTTTGTCGCCCTGTAAAATGAGGAAAGGAGTTTTAAGATAAACGATATTACTTTGTAAATATCCAATCCCATATAAAAGAGCTAATTCAAGTCCTATTCTGGCACTTTCTTTATAGATCATAGGATCTTCAAAAAAAATTTCTTGAATTTTCAGATCTTCAGAAAGGAGCTCACTATCAGCAGGAACAGCGCCTAATCTAGGAACAAAATATTTTAATAATCAGCACATAGAAATAATCAAATTATTTGGACAATGCGAAGACTCTGTTCTCAAAGCAGGACATAACAACATCAAGCCATCAATCTTGAACCAAAACGTAATGGAATAAACTAAAGATATTAATGCTCGCATAGAACTACTATAAATAAATACCTTTCTTTTTCTGTTATTTTGGCGTACTTTATCTAATATCAAATCTAATACCTCTAGAAATTCTTCAAATCGTCTACATGGCCATATACACCATCACTATATCCATTTCCCGGTAAATCAAATAAATGCATTAAGTAATCATCTTTGGTATAATCTTTTATGTATGGTATAAATCTTGAAGAATAATCTTCCATACCGTGTACATAAATAATGTCTGCTTTAATCTTGCCATTCTTAGGAGTCCAATTTTGATAGAATATCAACTTATTGTAAGGATANAAGTCCTACTCATTCATGAATTACCATTTAAGTTCGAATTTCCCAAACACTGAATCACTTTTGACTGGCAGTGTAGTCAGAATTAAAACTCAAATATTCTTCCAAACATTTCCCTTCTCTTTTATCTTTAATTCGGTCTTCTTTTACGATCCTTCTTCTAACAAAACTTAGATCTTTGGTTTTGTGTAGCTTTAAATTGTTTAAGGCTTTTTCAAAAAATATTTTATAAATATTTTTCATGTTGAATTTGCTGTTTAATCTCATTTTAAAAGTTATAATATTTTTTTAATTTAAATAAGGTCATTTTTGCAATCAATCTTTTACTGTTGATTATTTTGTAAAATTAATAAAGATTAGATAAAAAATTATAATCTTATAGGGTAATGTATAAATTAATTATTTTATTTTTGAATACCTTTATTATAACAGTAATACAGTATTTATAAGAAAAAATGATCAAAAACTGAGTTTAATTAAAAGAAATCAAGAATGTAAAGTTAACCAATTTATGGACTCTTTTAAAATTTGCTGATATCCTTTAAACTCCAACATAGAATGCTCACAACCTTCATATAAAATCACCTTTTTGTCTTTAACATTGATAGCCAAATCTTTAAATTTCTTACAAGCTTCAGGGTTGACAACTCTATCAGCGTCGCCTTGTTGGATCAAGAAAGGCGTCTTTAATAAATGAACATTGTTTTCAAGATACTCAGCTGCATCTAAAACCGAGAATCCAAGCCCCACTCTAGTGCTACCTGTATAGTTCATAGGTTCGTTTAGATACGCTCTTTCAGCCTCAGGGTCATCAGTGAATAAATCGGATTTCCGTGGTAATACTCCTAATCTAGGTGCTATCAATCGTACAACTCTACCAATACATACAACTACTTTAGGTGGATAATAAGCATCTTCAATCTTCAAGGCAGGACAGAACAAATTTAGACCAGCTATTTTATCGCCAAACTTTAGAGCGTAAACTAATGCTATTAACCCACCCATAGAACTACCATATAAAAATATCTTTCTTCCATTATTAATCTTTTTTACTTCTTCAACAACTAATTCTACTGCTTCAATAAATTCGTCAAAATTTTCGATATGACCATGAACTCCATCACTTCTTCCATGTCCTGGTAAATCAAATAAATGTACTGCAAACCCTTGACTTGTATATTCTTCAATACGGGTAACAAATCTTACTGTATGGTCACCCATTCCATGAATTCTAATAATATCACCCTTAATTTCGCTCTTAGGACACCATTGTTGATAAAATATGGATTTATTATAAGGATAGTAAGCTGATTTTAAAGGAAGATATTCTTCTATTTTTAATAATTCGGTCTTTATTAATTCTTCCTCTTCTTTACATTTTGGTAAAGCTTTTCGACCAAAGGTTGGATCTCTGGTTTGGTAAATTTTTAATGTGTTTAGTATCTTTTCGAAAAATACTTGATAGATGTAATTTCTGTTAATGTGTTCATGGATCATTTTGGTTCTTCAGGGGAAATTGAGAGAATTTGCAAATTGATTGTAAAAATATTGATTAAATACACAGTAAAATCACTATAAGTATTAACATAATATAATATTCACTATGAATCAAGCAATTTAAGAAAAATGTAAAAATTTAATCAAATCTTAAAATGTGGAACTTCAGATATATCCTTGAGAGACTGTTTTACAACATCTTCATAAAATTGAACTTTAGTTTGATTCTTCTTCAATTTCTGCAAAAGGTAATCAACTCTCATCAAAACAGGCTGTGGGTTTGTACTTCTATGCTTATTAAAATCGAGCCAATAGAAGGGCGTAATTTTATATGCAGTACTGTAACTAGCTGGAAATTTTATATCTTTTAAGACTTCTAGTTCTTTCTCAATCTTTAATATATCTTCTTTCTTTTCCTTGATCAAAGAGGGCAAATGATTTAACGCAACAAACGCGGTCATTCTTTTATCGTTGTAAACTCTTTTGAAGATTGTAGAATATAAAGGTTTGTAAGGCTTTATAACAATGGGTCTTCCTAAAAATATAATAAATTGGGACTTACCGTTCTCATATTCTATTGCTATTATTTTGGCCGTCTCAAAGTTTTGAAGGGTGGAAGTATTGCCATCAAACTCATCAGAAAATAAAATCTTATCATAAAAAGCCTGAAGAATAAACAAATGTAAGCATACTTGCTTCTTATTAGAAAGCTCTTTAACCAAATACCATAGCTGATGAGAATAATGAGGCTGATTATTATTCATCAACTTCTTTTCCAATTCTTGTTGAGCAGAAGAAATGATATCTTCTTTGGCTTCAAAAAAAGAGAAATTGTTTTGTACTTTCTTGATAAACAAATCCAAATCTTCAAAATCTCCACCAAAACATTCAATATTTTTATAAAGGTCATAAGATGTAATATCAGGAAGCTTCATTTGAACATAATTGATCCCATCTTCAAGCGTAGGTTTAGGAATAGAAATGACCTTCATCGGTTGATCTACAAAATCTAAAATTTAGTTTTATTGACTACAGCTTTCCAAAGATCTAGTTGCAAGAGGATTTTTAGTGGTTACAATAATGTTAGCAGCTTCTAATTGAATAAGTTGAGATGCCCATTTTGAAATAATCTTGTAGATTTCTTTATCAGGATAAACAGACATAAAATTATCTAAAATGATGACAGGAATTTCATTATTCTTTTCATTTAATTCTTCTATAACCTTTGTGACCATCTTTAATATAATCTCAAGACTTTCTTTTACGTTGCTACTAATACCTAAAAATTAGAAAATACTGTTACTTGTCTTTTGTCCTACAAAAGAAGATACCATGGGTTCGAGAAAGTTTGAAATTTTGTTGATAATTTGAAATAGAGGAAAATATCCAACTTGTTCAGCCAAAATATCTAATTGTTTATTAGAGTTTTCTGCCAACTTTTTGCAATCAATCACAAGCTTAACACTAAATGTAAAAACAATGTATTTACTGCTTGTTCTTAACAATACTATAGACCAACGAGTTTTGATCAGTAGAATGTGATCCAGTGACCACAATAAAATTTCCTAAAGTTATTAATCTTTGTATACTTGGTGTAGTGTTGAGTTCATCTTTGAGTTCTTTTGAATATTTCTGAAAATTTTGTAAATAAGAGCTTTTAGCCATAGCATCAGAGCCTTCATCATTACTGAACATAGTCATCCATTTCCCTAAATCAGGCAGATCCAAGAAGGAAAATCTATTGAGGATTTTATTTTCGATGAAGAAGCCTCTAATTGGATCGAAAATGAAATAAATTCCACCAAATAGCATAGCTATAAAGAATGGAATCTACACAATATAAAACACAGGATATTATACAAATATTCTAGGGGATCCCTTTATAGCATCCCAGATATTTTTAAATCGAAAAGTAGGCTGATATATTATTGATATTATAGTCTCACCAAAAATAGCATTGTTAAGACATATTTTCGAGTTGAGAGATGAAGATAGTTTAGAGAATTTTATAAGTGCGTATCTCAATCCAGTGTCGGGAGAGGCAGGAAAATAGTTAATCTTGTTAATTTTACCATAAGTTCTAAATTGCTTATAAAGTTCTATCTATTAAGACTAAAAACATAAAATAAATACTAAAGGAACATCTGGGCCTCTGAAATCCACTTTGATATTTCTATAATATTGCAAGTTGCATTTTACTTGGAAGGCGTAGGGAAACGTAAGTCTTCGATAAAAGGTTCACCCTAGAATATTTTTGAATACTATTAATACCTTAACCTTATATACACTTTTATTTGGAGAAAACATACTTTTTATATGTATGGTTTTACTGATTACAGGATTGTCATCATAATATTCAACCAATATACCACCTTCCTTTTCCCTAAATTTGATAAAAATAAAAGAATTTACGCTAGATTTATATTTTTAATATTTAAGGAAGGTAAGTTTTGTTTGACTAGCTCACGATATTCGGCTTCATTAAAGAAGAATTTGTAAATGTAATTTCTGAAGTCAAAAGCATATAAAGTAATGGGAAAGACTCTGCTTATGAATAAATATTTGGTCTATAATTATAGTTATGAAGTGAATCATACCTTTAGATTTCCATGCTTCGCTATATTCTGACTTATTTGTTTCAACGTTGCTTGAGATTTCATCTACGTTTTGAAATTGACTACTCAAAATTGTGCTTTTGTAGTCAAAATGATCAATTATTAATGTGATGAAAATATTTGAAAAATGTGATGGATATATTCAGAGATACTACGTTTGAATTATGTACTTATTGTATGAATGTTGCTCTATTAACGGCAAAATTGTCAATATTGGTAGATCATTATACTAGAAAGCAATATTCTATCATAAATAAGAAAATTTTATAAAACATAAACTGTTAGACAAACAAATAAGAACCTTCAGGAGATGTCCAGCCGACAGGACCTTTATCGCAATCGGCACATGCTAAATATTTAAGATTATTTGAATTTGGTATAAGTTTAGAAACCGATATATTTTCAAATTTCATTATATCACTTAAATACCAACATTCTACCTCTTTTCCAAGAGAATCAGGCCAACACTAAAAAGACAAATTAAGATTGAGGAAAATACTTCTGGCAAAGCAATTAATATTTTTTCTGCTGTGTTTGATTTTATGTATTTGCTATTACAAGGTTTATATTGACAAATTATATCTTCATTTTTTTTTGCGTTTTCTTTTTGGTCAGACATTTGATTGATTTTTAAAAAAATTGTTGACAGAATTCAAACTTTTCAGTTTGTAACTTGATAAAACCCAACAAGGCATATTGACATGCGATTAAATTATATTGAATAATTTTTGTTTAGTACTTAGCATATATAAATGAATTTTTTATAATGATCAAAGAAGCGACATGAAAAATTCAATAAAAATTACTATAAATTCCGCAAACTGGATCTAGCTAGAGCACAAATCATCTAATAATACAAAAATTGCTACTATAACATGAATCATTTTATTGAAAGGTTTATTTAATGAAATATAAAATGTTTATCATCAATTCTAGACTCTTCTAAATTATCTACAAGTACACTGCCCGTCAAAAGTGATTCAGTGTTTGGGAAATTCGAACTTAAATGGTAATTCATGAATGAGTAAGACTTCAAGCAAGCCAATACTCATATGGTAGATAGATGAAGCTTTTGTCTATAACATATCCAACTATTATAGATTTATTTTAAATATTGATAGAGTTATGATTGCTCAAAGTTGAAAGTAGGTGATTCAGTGTTTTGACGAATTTTTTAAAAAATGAAAAACAAATAGATTGTGTGCCCGCCCTTGNTAAATATTGATAGAGTTATGATTGCTCAAAGTTGAAAGTAGGTGATTCAGTGTTTTGTCGAATTTTTTAAAAAATTAAAAACAAATAGATTGTGTGCTCGCCTTTAGTTTTTCTGATCTGTTCGAGTCTTCTAGGTATTGACCTAACAAGATTAAGACATACTTCAGCTGAAATATTGTTCCATATATCTTGAATCATCTCCCAAAGTTCATCTTTGTCTTTACATGGTGGTCGAATTTTTAGCTCTCTTTTCATATGATCCCATAGATGCTCAATTGGGTTAATGTCAGGAGATTGTGCAGGCCATTTCATTACTTTTATTTCGTTTCTTTTGAACCATTTTTTATACTTGAAGCGGTATGAGAGGACGCATTGTCATTTTGAAAGTCAATTTTAGATTTGACCAAGCCATATAAGTCAATTATATACATCAGCTCGTCATCAAGAATACTCTCACATATCTCAGCATTAACACTACCATCAATTCTACAAAGATACCTAACACCTGATGAAAGCATACATCCCCAAACCATAATTGATCCACCACCGAATTTTTTGATTGAGTGATATTGTGATCTCTGAGTGGTTCCCCGATTTTTCTGAAAGTTCTATCACGTCCATCAGATCCCTCTAGATTTACTTTAGTCTCATCTGACCATATCCCAGTCCTTATTTTCCCAATTTATGTGTGTTTTTTCAAATTCTGATCTTGCTCGACGATGAGATTTTTTTAATTGTGAGCATTTATTTTGTATCTAGATACGACGTTGCTACGTTTTAATGTGCGTAGTATAGTACTCGAAGAGGTTGATATTCCTGCATAGGTCTTGAGTTCTCGCTGTATTTCTGTAGAGGTGGAGCATTTACCACTTGTTGCTAAT
>NIPM01002079.1:0-12093 GCA_002738285.1 Holacanthella duospinosa | reverse complement strand
GAAATATACACAGATTAAATTAAGTTTAAGCAGCAACAATGGAGTATTGGAGAGAACTTGAGATTACATTTGCAGAGCTTTGATAAATTGAAAATAAAAATGCGATGAAGTGGTTATAAAATGCAGAATTGAACGTTCAACCCCTTACGCATATATACATGTAAATATATATGGTATATGTATGATGGGAGACTCAAAGGGACTTACATTGCATTAGNCTTACGCATATATACATGTAAATATATATGGTATATGTATGATGGGAGACTCAAAGGGACTTACATTGCATTAGAATATATTCAATGACTATCGCTGCTTGTATTTAATTACTCATCATTTACAGTATGAAAATCAAGTAAGATAATTTAGAGAAAATGTACTTCAAAGTGATTTAATGAGATCACATGAAAAGACAAGTGTTTCACCCTGCATGCATAGTGTGCATCATGAACATGATGGATCCTCATACAGAGAATTATTTGGGAATTGGTAATCGAGATGNTTAATGAGATCACATGAAAAGACAAGTGTTTCACCCTGCATGCATAGTGTGCATCATGAACATGATGGATCCTCATACAGAGAATTATTTGGGAATTGGTAATCGAGATGTTCATAAGGAAGGTGACGCTAAGTTTGCTAACGCTGAGTAGAGCTGCAGTGAGTGCAAATTTTGAGCTCGTATACTCAGGTGAGTCAAAATAAGATTCTGATTCGAAAGTTGTTAATAAACTTAAACATTAGTCAGAGACATACAAGCCGATATGTCTCGATTCACTGACGATACAATGAGTCTGATTTAAATTAAAAAACTTTGGAGATTTGACTCCTTCTCAAGTCTAGCTCCAGTCCTGTATAAAAGGTAAGAATACCCCTGATATGTCTCATAATACACTAGGGGTCTACCAATAGCGTGCGTGGATTTGCGTGAGATTGTGTAAGGTTCCTCTTTTACGTGAAATTGTGTGTTTGTGTAAAAACCGAGAGAGATTTTACGAAATTGTATCCTCTCTCATTGGTTAGAGTCACTAAGTCCATCCCACTTGAGTGAGATTGTGTAAAAGAGGAACCTTACACAATCTAACGCAAATCCACGCAAGCTATTGGTAGACCCCTACTATGTATTGGAAGGAGTGTTAGACATAAGAAGTTTGCGAGTTCTGTAAAAAAACATAACCCCTCTAGGGTGTTCGTCAACGTTTCAAATACGGTAAACTCACTCCATGTTTCTACCAAAATCGGGCCCCAAAACCAAACCTCGAAGACACAGTTGTGTTTTTCCGTAGTAAAAATCCTTGTTTTACTGATACTGGTTGATAGTTTATATCTAGAAAAACTTTTTGTTATATCTGTAATATCAGACGATTTTACGTTCAATTTGAAACACAAAATGTATCATATTTTTTAGAAAAGTATTGGGATGCATTGGTTATTATCAGCCGTGGCAGATTGATAAATTTAAATTTAATTAATATAACCCTATAAATGATTTACTCATTTTTACGAATTCTAACCAAAACTAACGAAGTTTTAAAGGTAAAACTGATTTCAACGAATGTTTAGCAATATTTATAACTAATACGGAAACCAAAAATCCGTTTATAATTTGGTGTCATTGCGAACATATTTAATTTTTGCGGAGGTTGATTTTGGGAAAACGCCATAAATAATTGAATGGAGAATTCACCGGAGTTGAATTTGTGAGAATTAAGATTTAGTCAAATGCATTGAATAGATGGGAAGTTGTGTTGAAAATATCCCAAAGAAACTCTTTCTCTGGCTCCAATACCTGAATTGAGAAATAAATTTTTGAAATCTTTATTTCACCCCCTTTTGTTTTGATGTATTGCAAGGTTAAAAGTAAAATGGGGGAAGCTATGGTGAAAATTGAGAAAAGAGGTAAAAAGAAGTACTAAGATGAGTAGGCTCCATAAATTTATTATGGTAATTTGAGAAATCACAAGGAAAACTTAGATGAGTCAAATATTCTCAGGTTCCTGTACTTAACTTATAACTTTTGAAAAAGGAGGCAAAGTCTAACTTAACTTCATAAGTTAAGGTTATAAATCATGGTTTCAACTGTAGATATTATCACCTTAGAAGCACTAAGCAGAAAAACTGTAAGTTATCACTTGTGAAGTAATAATTCCTATTGTCATAGTTTATAAATCAAGTTCTATAAGTTTATAATAGTATCATATTAGTGGTAATGTTTAATTGTAGTGGAGACTAACAGAGAATTGTAACAAGGCAACAATTTCCTATTGATGCCTATCGTCTGTAAAAGTGGACATGATAGAAAATGTGTGATTTGCATCGTCCCGTTACATTGAGTTTGCAAGGATTCAGTGAAAATATTACATTTGGTGGGGTACGATCGTTTATCTAGCCGTTTTCGGAATGTTGTCAACGTTCAAGTTGATTAGACAATGTGAACAATACTGTCTGTTGTCTCAAATTTTCCCAACAACTTACCTTTTCTAACCATTAGCCAGTTTTTCTTCCTCTTCATTGTCGTTCATTACCTGATAAGAAGACTATATTACCTTATTACTTAAAGTAGATTGGATGGAGATTACTGGTGGAATCCTCACACAATTCCGTCCGAAACTGAACTTAACGGCCCGACACCTTCCAATTGGAACGATTTTGAATATAGTCATCATGTGTCGTGGGCCTCGAACTATCCGTTTGAGAGTGAGGCAGAGATTGCCACATAAATTTAACAGTTATAAAGAAAGAGCTTTTTGGAGGAATGATCTAACCATTTCAGCTACGCAAACATACTAAACAATTATCAACCAAACTTACTACTTCATACCTAATTATTACCTTGAAATTAACCAAAAATTTTCATTCTCGATGGTCGTTCACTTTCAGGCAAGGCAATTCCTCTCCAATGCATTTTAGTACAGTGGAGTGTATCAATTATATTGCTCAAATCACTGCAAATGGATGCAAACAAACGAGGAATGATAAAAAAAATAAATCATATAATAATTTTTTTTGTATTCTGTATTTGGTGCAGTCGGAATATCTACACAGATTGTAATTATCTTTTAGCTTAATTGTTGCTAATACGGACAAACCACTTTATTTCATGTGATGGTGACTTCAAATAGTTAAAAATTTTGGAATAGTTCTAAATAGTCTAAAATAGAGAAATAAAATAATCTAAAAAGCTCATCTACTATTAAAAATTTCAGAGTTTATTACTCAGTAGATGTCTTCAAAATAAAGTGTCTCTAACTTACAGGATGACAATTTAGACCATTTTGATCACATGTTGAAATTTCAACGCAAGCTCCTAAAATTAGAGTGTGTCGACAAGGATCGCATTTGCATCTCCAACCGTACGTCCAACGATACCAACGGCGCTCACATCTGCCTTCTTTTCCTCCTGGTGAGCACTTCTTTTTACAGTCCACTTCATTTGGACAACCTAAATCCGCTGTAAACAAGTAATAAGTAAAGATTAAATGAAATATAAATTTATGTAAATCTTAAATAATAACGAATTATAAACCAGGTTTTGGTACAAGAAATATATTTATACCTGAAATTGATGCGATGAATACCAATAACAGTAGAATTAGAAAAACCGCTTTGCTCGTCTTAATCATTCTTATTACCAACCAATAAAGTTTGTTATAAATATCACATAAGCTTTGAGGCTACGATTGGATCTGGAAATTTATGAACATTTTATAGTCTGTGTACATTAGGTACAAATGCAATTTTTTTATATATTCAATGAGATAAGAATTGTCCTTAATAATGACCTAACAAAACGTGGTAAGCAACTCTTATAAACCACGAAGGGAAAGGGTGATTTGAAGACGAAGAAAAAAAGTTAACAGAAGTAAGCCTTTTTTAGATTTTCGCCAGAAAGAGAAAATGGGTCTCGTAACAGCAACTAGAAAGAATGATTTATTGGAGTAAACACGTAGAATAATTGTCGAATGCATTATTGAAAATCAGTGGGTCGTGGATTTGTAACAGTAAAGTAATTGTTACCTTACCATCACCCGTTGGTGAAATTTTCAATTTCATAATGGAAATCGTCGTAACTTAGTTATATTTACCTACTCTAGAACCATAAATGCCTGTCACCTCGCCAAATTGTTGTTTGCAGTAGGACACCTTGTATTTTGTTTTGTACACTTCCAGAACTTTTTGTTTAGAAGCGCAAATGTAGTGAACATAGCATACACGTTAGTTGGACATAAAATTAAAAGAAATACTTAACAATACAACTAAGCAAAATGTTTTTTTTTGTACATTTTGTACATTCAAATACAAATTTTTCTATTTGAATCCGAATTTTTTATAAGAATTTGGTGAAAAGTATGGCCCATGCAGACAAATTGTTTGAAAGCTGCGCTTTATAGCGTCGTTCCGTTTTGGTATTTGGTATAGGAGTTATTTGGAAAATGTTTTGGGAGTGTACTGTGCTGGAAATTTTTTATGATTTTTATGAATAAATTAAATAATTAATTAAAAAAATTAAGTCTGACTTCCTATTTGTAATTACTAAGGTTTTATTAGACTATCTTCATCAGTTTATTTTATTTCATAGTAAAACATCGCTTTCCCACATGGATGATGCGCACCTGCTACTGTTCTAATCTTTGCATCGTTAAAAACAACTGCCGTAAATTATTCACATTTACTTTAGTTATTTTAAATCCATTAAACATGAGAGAACTTTATTTTAACAATAGACTACGGGTAATACTTTTAGTTTTGAAATGATTGGGACAGCTTAAATTTAAAATTCTTCCTTGGTTCAAGCGCATGTTCAAATAATAAGGATGGAAAGGACCTGCATCATCAAACTTTGCGTTAGTTCCTGTTCAAGTACATCCATTCATAGATTTCACACAAATGAGAAACAAATGAGGAAGACCGGAAAGTGTACAAAACAAAATACAAGGTGTCCCACAGCAAACTACAATGTGCGAGATGACAGGCATTTATGGTTTTAGAGTAAATTTATTTGTAGATTTCACCAACCTTCCAAAGTATCTCAAAGTGAAAAATTGATAACTCAATCATTTTGTTTATGTGTCATTTTGTCATTACTAGAAATTCTGTTGTGATTTCTAGTTTATGTCCTGAGACCAATGTCAGGAAGTGAAAGAAACGCAGACGATATAATACAAGAGGACGTTCTCAGCAGTAGTTCAACCGCGTTTTCGTAATTAAGAAAAATTTCACTTCTAGAAACGTATGAAACGGTGTAGAAGATAACAAGACCGATTTTGGGACAAATGATAAAAAATAAAGGTTGGATCAAAGTGACCCGTCAATTCTGCAGGATATTTTTTGTTTGAAACCGTTGAAAATAAATTCAAGAAATGAGGGTGTGTTTTGGAATTCGGAGCTAAAAATTCGTGTACAGGAAAATTTCATGAGAAGACTAGAAAAACGATAGGCCGCGGTGATCTGTCAAAGTTCTATTTTTTCATTTCCGAATTTTGGTCATAACTTCGCTAAGGTAGTTAATAAAAATATGCGCATTTTACATACTACACTGAACTTCATTCCCTAGGTCGTCAGTTTTAAAATTTCTAAAATTTAAAAATTTTAGAAATTTTGTGTTTAATTTTTTGATAAAACATTNTAACTTAAAAAGTGTCACAAGACTCTAATTTGTGGGATTTTTAAAAACGCTAGTGCCGAATTTTCGCCTTCTTATTCGAACACACTGTAGAATGAAATTTACGTTTACAGACAATTGAGACATCTGAAAATAGAATGACGCCACAATTTGGTTGTAAAATGAGTGCATAATTTGGACTAATGAGATATACTTGGATACAGAATAAAATCGAAAGAAATGTAGGTTAGATGAGAAAAATAGAAACGGAAAGATAATATATCCGTAAACAGCATTGGATGAAATTCAACAGTTATAGAATGGGAAATACCTAGGGGAGTTGCGGATAGTATATCCGGCGGGTTTGCCGGATATGGGATATCCGGCGTTTTTTGATTGCCGGATATAAGATATCCGGCGCGGATATCCGGCATGCTTGCTTGATTAAGCTCTTATTGCATATAATTTTTATTAAATAAAGTTGCATTTTGACTAATTTCACGCGAACGTGCAGGAGTAAATTTTTAAAGTCTATAATACATTTAATATACAGAGTGAGTTTTTAAGGGTGTTACGGGGATACCCCACACTTCACTCTTTCACCCACATAATGCACACACCGACTCCTCAATTTTCTCAAATCTCACTGATTTAAATTTTCTCTTTAGGTTGGTGAAATAGTGAAGTGTGGGGTATCCCCGTAACACCTTTAAAAACTCTCTCTGTATAATCTTATATAATAAATTTAATAAAATTATTGGTACATTTTTTTGGATTTCTGAAAAAATTGTATAGAAAATTATCCGCGCGGATACCTATAAGTATCCGGTATCCGACGGATAGTCTATCCGGCAGAGTTTTAGGCGCCGGATATCCGCAACACCTCTAGAAATACCTATAAATAAATCCATGATAAAATGGTTTGCTATGGGGGAAGACGGCAGACGGACCGACGTACGGATAGACAAGCGGACTCCAACATTACAATACCTTTCTACTACTGACGTAGTCCATGGGTAATAAATGTGGACTCCATACAGGCGATAGACGCAACAATCATATGAATGCCTACAGCTCCGTTGTTCGCAGTTTAAAACTACCTAGCACATCGACTTCGGATAAAATCTTGCATAACATACTTACGCAAATTAAACAACTTCAATGTCAAATTTATTAAATTTGAACCCAGGCTGCCCTCAACGGACGATTTGTAGATATTTATAAGTATAAGCATGACTCAGGAAAGATAATTGTATGCATACTAATAAATTGTTCACATGAGAAATGCGAAGATTTTAGATTTTACAATATGAAATTGCTAACCATTCTGGTTTTTTTCGTTTTGACCGAAAGTTTTTGATTTTTAATTGATGAATTTGATGAAATATGACCTCACATATTAGGACATCTTCACCAGTGACCTCACATTACTACGCTCACTGTATGTTCAAACATCACCAACTAACCAATGACACTTGGGAACAATTTCGTAGGCGGATTAGTCTTGTAATTTGTAAGTCAATCACATATTCTGATCTACTCCCAGTAGTGCCAGTGGTTCTTCTGTCTATAAATAGTAACAACATTTTTTTTTCCATGATACGTCCTGCAATGTTGCTTTGTTCTCTCTATTCTTTCTTTCTAATCAGGTTTTATGAATTATTAGCTTTCTCATGCAACTTAGGCTCACTAGAAAAAAAAGTTATGATTTTTTGAAAATTTAAATTCTTGGATGTTATTTTGAGACGATGTACTAAGAGATGGGGGTTTCAAAAGAACATCCAAAAATAACAATTTTCAAAAAATCATAAATTGTTTTTGTGATCGTAGACCCTTAATTTTATTACTTTCTTAGACTACTTTTGGATGATCTTCAGATGTAAAAACTGTAAAAACTTGCTCCCAAAAATTTTTTCCAGCGTTGTAATTTGACCGTTAATTTCAAGGAAGCTGGTTTCTCCAGCAAAGAGCAGGGGCCAAAAATATCTCCCTGACGCGCTATTACACTGAAACATACTGTAATTGCTAGATTTTTAGAATGACTTGAGTACGTTAGAATCAGAGTATGAAGATAACAAGAAATCCAAAAGTCAAGGGATCGGGGCACCTGGTTTAAATAATTTAATAATAGTAATCGAGATACTACGTGTTCAATGATATGTGATAGTTTTGTGTAACCTTATACTAATAAAGGAAGACCACAAAGACTGACTGTGACTGTGATGGAAATAGTTGTTGGAAATAATTGTCGCTGTCCCTTGATTGATCATTGGGAACCACGGTTCGGTAGTTTTTTTTATCATGAAAGTTTTAGTTTCACAGAAACGAGTAGAATCGGAAACAGAAGAAACCTCATCAAAAATTCTTGCCAGATCCAATTCTCCATGGCTAGTCATTTCCGCTGCCTCAGTACCCAACGCATCCTGACCTCAGTATTAACAAAAGTTGCTCCTGAAATTTAAAAATAATCAAGTCTTGTTCCTCATCATTGATAAAAAATAAGATCTATGGCACACCTGATAAATTAATTAGGAGTAAATACCATGAATTGATATTAGGTATTCATTCACCCTTGGGTAATTTTTCATTTGGTTGTAAATGTCCATTTGACTGAAAGTGTATTCCCGAACGATCCCCTCAAAGGTGTTATAATTAGAGCTGTTGCGAAGGGAATTTTTCCTTTCGATCGAAGACCGAAGGGAACAAAAAAACAAAAACGAAGTTCGAAGGTTCGAAGGATTTGCATGTGGGGTGTCTATCGAATATTAATAACAAGCGGAAGCCCTTTTAATGTTCCATTACGTTGTAAATTGATAAATTAGAATTTTATTTCTATATAACAAATAAAATTAAACGCAAAGTAGTTTTTAGTAGTAAATGTAAATCGTTCGTTTTAAGTTGGAAGTAGTCTAACTAAATTTTCAAACAAAGAACAAACGAGTGATATCATTTTATGAAATGAATGAAAACGTGTGTAAGTCGACCATGCTCAAATTGTGAAATTTAACCTTCGAAACTTCGATCGAAGATTGCCGAGAAAATTCTAAGAACTAAACTTCGATATTTCGAAGACTTCGGTCGAAGTCTTCTAGATTTCGAAGCTTCATAACACCTCTAAAAATAATGTTGAATTTTTAAAATTTCAAAACGAACTGAGTAGAAATTCTTACTGTCAATGAAGTGAACCAACCAAATTATACAATTTACATTGAAATAATGCAGTAAATTAAAAAACCAGAGCTAGACTCAGTTGCTCGAGTGCTAATGAATACTTTATTATATTTAAAAAAAAAGAACACGTAGAACTTGGTAGTCTCCAAACGTAGCTAAAATTTCCAGAATACAATGCTACATGAAGATTTGGAACTACTAAAACATCCAGAACCAAATAATGAAGTACAAACTAACAAAAGAGGAAACAGTTGATCGGAATTTAGAATTAAAAACTCACAATTGTATAAACAAATGTTCTAAAATATATAAAAAGCTAAAAATAAGGACATAAATGTATTCAACTTGGGAGAAATTGGTATTCAACTCAGCGCTTATTACTACTGTCGAAACATAAATGAAAAATCCCTGAGCACTTTCACCAGCTTCATTCCATAGAAAATTTCAATGCTGAGAAGCTGAAGTTTTAGGCGGGATTTGAGTTGGTGATAGTGCTCAAGGTTTGCACTTTTACCAAATAAATCCCCGCAAAAAATTTCTGGTTTTTGGCGTTAAAATATTCGATGAAATTGAGTTGGTGAAAGTTCTCAGGGTTTTTCATTTTTGGTTCTACAGTAGTTGCAATTTAGTACTAACTTTGAATCCTCTTTGAATTCTTATAAGTTTGTGAACGAAATTTTAAAGTCACCAAGCTCAATTAATTTAAAATAATTGAAACATATGTGGTACCAGAAAAATGCCAAAGTATGTCGCGGATTAATTAATTTTTTTTTTGGAAATAGCAAAAAAAAAAAATTTTTTCAGAAATAAACTCATATGACTTAAGTGTTCAAAGACATATCTGGTTCCATAAAAAGACCAAATTTATTCGCGGATTGATTTAGTCCCGTGATTTTTTTTTTGAAAAATACCAAAACATTTCCAGAAATAAACTCGTCACTTATTAAACGTACAAAGACATATCTAGTTACATAAAATAAAAAAAGGCGCGGATTAATTTGGCCCCTGAAATTTTTGTTTTTGAAAATCATGAAAATGTTTTGTAAATAGTCTTATATTTACTTACGAAAAGTGTCAAAACACATAACTAGCTCCAGGGAAAAGCCAAATTTAGTCGCTGATTAATTTTGCTTCAAGAATATTTTTTTGGAAATCAAAAAATTATTTCGAAATTTACTTGTATCACATACCGAGAGTTAAAACGTATATCTGGTTGCAGGGAAATACCAAATTTAGTAGTGGATTAATTTTGCCCCGGAAATATATTTTTAGAAGTCACAAAACGTCAGACAAAATGGACAAAAAATTTTCCCAGTTTGGATACACATTCAGTTTCTGGAAAATACTAAATATGGTCACTTTTTGTCGTCAAGAATCGCAAAAATCATTTCAAAACGTCATATCGTAACTAGTGTCTATCCGCTTCCATATAAATTCCAAATTTAGTAGCGGATTAATTTGATCATTGGGATTTATTTTTGTCGAAAATTATGGTGAAATATTTTATTGCCAAAATATTTAAGGTATTCCAATCCCGTAATTTCCTGGCCAAAATTCATCTGCGACCATGTTTGGTATTTTTCTTGAATCAGACATGTGTTTGGAACTGGGTAAGTTGTGCGAGTTTATTTTGGCCAGTTAAGCGATTTCTGAAAAAATAATTCCCGGGGGCCAAATTAATCCACTACAAAATTTGGTATTTCTGTGCAACCAGATATGTGTTTACACTCTCAGTAAGTGATGAGTTTGTTTTCAAATAATTTTTAGGATTTTCGATAAAAATATTTTGGGAACCAAATTAATCCACGACTAATTTTGGTATTTTTCATGGAACCAGATATCTGTTAGAACGAAATAGTAAGTGATAAAACTTTAATTTGGAAATATTTTTGAGGTTTTCAAAAAGGAAATTTTGGGCAATCTAATGTTAATCCGCGACTAAATTTGGCATTTCCCTGATACTACATATGAGTTTGAAGTCTGATCAAGTGATATGAGTTCATTTCAAAAACATTTTATAAAAAAAATTTTTATGGGACCAAATTAATCCGCGACTAAATATTATGTTTTCCTGCAAAACTGTTTGGAAGCTGGTAGTTGCATACGATACTATTTTAAAACAATGTTTGAAATTTATGCTTCAGGGCGAAATTAATTCGTTAAAGATGAATGCAATACGAAAATTGTTGAAAACATGTTAAGTTAATTCCTTCTCGTCGGCACTATCATCTAAACTTCTGTCTGCTCGGCGTCTTTGTATAGTGTCACCCTCCTTATGAAGATCCCAAAACTACCAATTACCAAATAATTCTCTGTATGTATGTACGTAGTGAGTTAGGCTCCACGACAGTAGTTATAAATTTTCTTCCGGAGTGAATACCCAACACCAAAATTGTAATACAGGAGGAAGATGGAGAAAATATAAAACAAGAAGGACGCGAAGAGAGATTGTGGCGGGATTACAGGCAGAAGCCAATGCATAACAAAGGAATTAAGTATCTGAATCTGAACGCGTTTTCCAGCGTAACCAGTCAGGACTAAGGTATGGTATAATGGATTCAGGGTACAACGAAACGGACCTCGGAGGTTTATCAGCAAGCCTCAAAGCCTTCGAAGCCTCAAATTCAGCCAAATCATTTGAGTTTTGTTTGCATTTGATAGGTTGAATTTATTGATTTATTCTGAAGATATCTTAATTNGAATCCTCTTTGAATTCTTATAAGTTTGTGAACGAAATTTTAAAGTCACCAAGCTCAATTAATTTAAAATAATTGAAACATATGTGGTACCAGAAAAATGCCAAAGTATGTCGCGGATTAATTAATTTTTTTTTTGGAAATAGCAAAAAAAAAAAATTTTTTCAGAAATAAACTCATATGACTTAAGTGTTCAAAGACATATCTGGTTCCATAAAAAGACCAAATTTATTCGCGGATTGATTTAGTCCCGTGATTTTTTTTTTGAAAAATACCAAAACATTTCCAGAAATAAACTCGTCACTTATTAAACGTACAAAGACATATCTAGTTACATAAAATAAAAAAAGGCGCGGATTAATTTGGCCCCTGAAATTTTTGTTTTTGAAAATCATGAAAATGTTTTGTAAATAGTCTTATATTTACACCTACAGCTAGAAATCTAAGGAAATTCAACATATTTCCAATACGAATCTCGCATATCTTCAATTCTTCGTCTCACATACTCCAAAAGACGCTTTTGTAAAACTTTGTTTTCTTATAAAGACTACTTAGATTACAAAATACCCTCTTTCCCACTCTAACAAAGAATACATTTTTCATTGAAAAAGATGTGATTTTTTT
>NIPM01002078.1:0-11945 GCA_002738285.1 Holacanthella duospinosa | reverse complement strand
ATATCCGGTTATTTTTAAAAGGAATAGGTACAGAAGACCTCCTCGAAATAGAACTGGATAAATCTAAAATACGGATTTACGATTTAGATGCACACCACATGAGAAGTTACACAGCTTTTAGAGACGAATATGAATCACAGGATGGAGGGTATTCATGGAAAAGAAAAGACAGAAAATAATATAAAAACAGTGAAACTATGAGCTACGTTAGCTTTGTATATGATTTGCCTGACGACAGGCAAGCCCGGGGTGGTGACACAAGCGACAGAATCGTTATAGGCGTCTTTTTCGACGGTACCTGCAATAATCGCAGAAATGTAAAAGCCAGAGGCGCCTTTCAAGCGGAAGGAGGGCATAAGAAAAAACTTTCCCGGCTTTCAAAAGAAGCACAAGCTTATAAAAAACATGCAACGGAGGAAAGTAGTTATGAGAACGATCATACCAATATAGACCGATTGCACGAACTGTATATTAAAAAGAAAGGAAGTGAAAAAGTCTATATCGAAGGTATAGGCACGACTGATCTTGAGGCTGATGACATCCTGGACGGTAGAGCTTATGGTAGAGATATTAACGGGATTCGGGGAAAAGTACGCAAGGCTTGTGTAGAAATAGCCGAAAAATGCCCGAAAAAAGTGAAACACATTACTTTCGATGTGTTTGGTTTTAGCAGGGGGGCCGCCGCCGCCAGAAACTTTGTCTATGAAATTTTTCGTACTGATGGAATTATGCCGGGAACAGAAGTTATCGATTCAGGCAGTGGACAAATAGACCGGCAACCTTATACCACAGATAAAGAGGTGGAAAAAGGAGGGTATCTGGGTTATTTTTTACAGAAAAAAAATATTCCGATAAAAAGTATAAGTATTGTCGTTCGCTTTGTAGGTTTATTCGACACTGTAGCTTCCTACGATATCAAAGGGCTCTTGAACTTCAAATCCCCACTTATGGTTCCCAAATTTGCAACAGACGTTAAATTGTTGCATTTAAATGAAGTCTGTTCTAAAGCAAAAACCCTTATTCACTTAATCGCTTCAGACGAACATCGTAAAAATTTTGCCATCACCCCTATAAAAGGAGGCAAGAAAGGGCTTGAGATTATGTTGCCGGGAGTCCATAGCAATATAGGAGGAGGCTATCTTGACGGCATTACGGAGGTCAAAGAAATCAGCAAAGAGCATCTCAGCATACATAATTTAGCAAAGCTAAAAGAGGAACTGATCGAAGAGGGTTGGTATAAAAAAGAGGAACTGGAAGTTCAACAATTAGTGTATTATAATAAACTGATAGGCACACGCAAAAATATGAATAACGGCTACACCATGATCTCAATGAGACTGATGATTGCATACGCCGAAAAAGAAAAAGCTAAAATTTTTGACTTAGCAGGATTAAAAAAAGATTATGACTTTGAGGAACAGGATCTTAAAGTAGTGCAAAACATAAAAAGCTTTGTACGGGAAAAGATAGAAGATATCATAAAAATAAACACGAATTTAGATCAACTTATACATATACCCTTTTTCTTTTATCTAGGAGAACCCGAAAATAATAGGCGGAGGTTTATCGCAGACGCTATCCGGCGTTTGCTCAATATCTGGAACGCCCCTTCAGTAAAAATAAAATTCCGAACTTATGTAGCACCGAAAAGGGATGAAATCCTGCCGATAAAAGCAATAGACAATACACGGGTAGTGATCGACCCTATAAAAGAACTGCATCTGGAAAATCCCCTAAAAGCAAAAGATAATACACGGGTAGAGATTAACCATATAAAGGAACTGTATGAGAAAGATCCCCAAATCAAATTACTATATCCCAAAGCAAATGAATTGTTATATTATTTTGAACAAGAGATTCAAAAACATGCCTTAGTAGAAGATGTAATTGATCAACAGCGATTTAGATATAAAGATTACAACAAAATATTAAACAGCAATATACGTGATGATACGCAAACGGACTATGAAAATTATGATCTTAACGAAGGAGTTCAAATCATGATCAAAAAACGCTTTCAAGAATATGACGAAGCAGAGTTACGAGAAAACCTTGATTTCTTAGTTGATGAAATCAGCGAACAACTGCTATTGAAAGCACTGAGAAGCAAATATTTGTATTGGTCATCAAACTATAAAGGAGTCCCCACTGAAGACGACAACATTATTATACCTGATGAACCTGCTGTCAATAGAGAACGACCCATACACAACGCTTAAAATAAATCACAACTAAAAGCAGAAAGAACAACAAGTAACACCTTTACGCCTATATGGAAAATAAAATTTCTTATCGACAAAGATCCGTACTGACAAGGCGGAAAGGGAATAATGAAGAACGACAAGAATTTGAGCGCTTCATACGTTCGTTTTTTTTGAGGCAGGTGGGACAAAAGGCATCCTTTTATGATCCGGAACTCAAATGCATTTTGAAAATAAGGAGGCTTTAGGAAATATCTATGAGCCGGAAATGGCTAAAGTATGTACTTTCCAGGCTATTAGAAAAAGCGGTTGAACTAAATCGCCGGCTGTTATATAGATACGGTTAGGTACAGTCTATACCTCTATTAGGGATTATTAACCGGCTCTTAACTATAGCAAAAGCAGGCTTAAACTTTAAATAAGCCCCTTTAGTTTTCTAACTTACACCCTTGGCGGGATAGTGCCATTTTCACGACAAAACAAAATTACATTTCCTTTAAAATTTTTTTCTTTTTGAAATATAAAGCGATATAGGATAAAATTCCACAAACCAGTCCTATGATAATCATATTTATGATAATATGCATTGTTTGTGAAAATGTTCCATTTTCAATAATCAAAATTCGAAAGGCTTGTAAGAAATGAGTTAGAGGAATCATATCTGCTATACCTTGTACCCATAGAGGCATTTGACTTAAAGGCCAGGTAAAACCACTCAAAATAAAACTTGGCGTGGCAACTACCATTAATATTTCAGTTGCTTTGAGTTGATTAGGGACTAAGATACTTACCAAGATACCGATGAAAGAAACCGAAATTACAAATATGCCGGCTATAAAGGTAAGAGGAAGTAAGTTTTCATAGAACGGAATCTTAAACCATAGCGTAAACAACCAGTATAATATCCATAATCCTAGACTCATAATAAGATAAGGACCTATTTTTACAGTCATCATTTTTAATATAGAAGGGCACTTTGTGATCAGTTCTTTAAAAGTTCCGTTTTCATATTCAGAAGCAAAGGATAATGCCAGACCAAGCATTAAAACCTGCTGTAAAACAGCAGCCAGCACTCCGGGCCATAGGAAATACATATAATTTGTACTTCGGTTATATTTTTTTATAAAAGTAGTCCTAAAAGGTTCGTACTGAGTCATAATCAGATTTTCAGGCACTCCCTGTTTACGAAGAGTTTCAATCTGGACTCCTGCTTTTAAGGTTCCTAAGCATAACTGTAAGGCCGTGGCGGCATAATTAGCCGTTAAAACATTAGAAGCATTTACAATGGTAGTA
The DNA here is from genome assembly GCA_002738285.1 of Holacanthella duospinosa. Taxonomy (NCBI): domain Eukaryota; kingdom Metazoa; phylum Arthropoda; class Collembola; order Poduromorpha; family Neanuridae; genus Holacanthella; species Holacanthella duospinosa. The sequence goes on along the minus strand of NIPM01002078.1, from coordinate 8,451 downwards.
ATTTCAGGATATTTTTTTGTTAATATTTTTTTTTCAAATCCTTTAGGAATCATAACAACGCATGCAGCCTCTTTATCTATCACAATTTGTGATAGGTTATTTTGGTCATATACTAATGCTGCAACAGAAATAACTTCATTGTCATCAAACATTTGTATCGCTTTTGAACTCATTTCACTACGATCTTCATCAACTACTACTATAGCTAAATCAGTTACTTTACCTTTACCGTAAACATAGCCTAAAAGAATACCATATAATAGAGGAGCTCCTATAAAAAGCAGACGAAGTACCTTATTTTGCCAAAAGAGGTCAAACTCTCTCTTGAAGAGTGCCCATAAATTTCCCATAATTATAAGGATAAAGTTACCGTAGTTTTTGTAATCAGATCCTCCGCTTTTTTACTATCAGAAGGCGTTATCTTAATCTCAAATAAACTATCTTGTATTTCATAATCCGGATAAGCAGTGGCAATATTTCCATAAGCTCCTAGTTGCTGTATAGAAGTAATTTTACCCTGTATATCTTCTTTTTTATAAACAACATGAATCATTAGTTCCTGACCTTTTTTTAGTCGATCTAGCTGGCTTTCCGGTATTGTAAAACGGAAATAAGTACTATTAGTGATATAACCGTTAAACAAGGTGTAACCGGGTAAAGCTAGTTCCCCTATATTTAAGGTAATTGTATTAATATTCATATCCTGAGGAGCAATTACATAACGTTCTTTGTCTGCAGTATTAACCTCTTGTAAAGCCCCCAGAGCTCTGTCTTGTTGACCAAGTGCCATAGTTTGTTGCTCGATTCGAGCACCTTTTTTTGCATCATCCAGTTCCGCTTGAACTGCTACATACTGCGATTGTGCTCCTTGATATTTAGTAAAAGTCTCATCATACATTTGTTGAGATATCAGCGAATCTTTTAGCATATTGCTTAGCCTGTTCATTGATTTATGAGCAAACTCATATTGTTCTTTTAGAGCATTTTTCTTTGCCTCAAGTTGTTTCATTTGATTGTCAGTTGCTCCTTTAACAGCCATACTATATTGTGCTTTTGCTGATATAACAGCACCTTTTGCCTGATTTTTTTTAGCATCTACTTCCGGAATATCCAGAAGAGCAAGAGTATCTCCTTTTTTAACCAAATCTCCTTCCTCTACATAAATTTCGAGAATCTTCCCGGGAATCTTACTCACTACAGCAATTTGCTCTTTTTCTACTTTGCCCTGAAGCAGACCTTTATTTTTTTGTTTACCACATCCTATGATAAGAAATGCAAATAGTAGTAGTAAAGTGACTGTTTTTTTCATATACTTCTCTTTATTTAGATAAATATTTTGTTAATTCACCTGTTGTTATTACCGTTTCTATAGCAGACAAGCGTTGTTCTATTAAGGTATTTATTTTGTTGAATGAGGCTTTATAAGAATCATTTTCAGCCTCTAATCGTTCGGAGATATTTATAAGACCCTCTTTATATTGTTTTATAGCTAAAAGGAGATTGTTAGTTGCAATTTTTTCCTGTTGAGAGGCAACATCTATTTTTTGATTTTGTACAGAATAATTGGCATAATTATTTTCAAATAACAATTGCAATTTCTCTTTTGTGTCGTCAATTTGATTTTGTATCTGTTCAATATTTATTTTGGCTTCATGGACTTTATGCATTCTTTCAAAGCCACTGAATATTTCCCATTGAAGAGCAACTCCAACCATCCAGTTCGGACTTATGGTTATACTATTTAAATTAAACAATAAAGATTTATCCATTAAGGGAATTAAAGGAGTAGTCATGCCTGCGTCAAATAATCTGGAATAAGTCAATCCACCAAAAGCACCTAAGGTAGGAAAATAAGTCCCTCTCTCTTTCTTAAGAAGATAGTTATAAGCTAATTTAAAGGATTCTAAAGCTTTAATCTCTTGTTTATTTTCTGTATTTAAATTGTTAGTAATGAAGTAAGGTACCAGATTGTAATGCACATTTTTAATCTCAGATTCAGTGTAGCCTGTCAGGTAATTTAATTTTTTATAAACTACTTTTCGTTTACCCTCAAGTTCAATTTTTTTAGATTTTAGCTCTAAGGAAGCCAGTTTTATTTTATCTCTGTCATAAGGAACAGCAAGACCCTGTTCAATGGCTTTGTTGACCCTGGTAGTCTCATTTTGTAACCTTTTATCACTATCATTAATTAATATTTCCAGTTCATTTAATAAAACCAGTTTGTCAAAGGTGTTGATGACATCTTTAATAATACCTTCTTTTTCCGAATCTGTCAGGTATTTTGTACCTATTGCTTTTTGTTCAATAGCTTTCGATGCATTAGGAATTTGAAAACCACTGAACAAAACGGTTTTTGCCATTATACCGCCGACAAGAATATTCCCATTATTTTTAAAAGAGGATGACCCATCAAATAAAGGTTTTCCTATAATAGGAATTGTTACCGTAGGGAGGTCTATTGTCAAATTATTATCAAAATACAAATAGCCGGCTGTTGCTTGAACTGTAGGAATGTATTTGTTTCGAATACCTTTTTTCTGAAGATTTAATTTTTCAATTTCAAGTTCTTTGTTTTTGACAGAGCTGTTTTTTTCTATAGCTTTGTTGATAGCATCTTCTAATGAGGTAGAAATTTCTATTTGCCCATAGCCGTAACTAAATGACAAAAGCCAAAGAATTGTAAGAATATAATACTTGCTCATTTCGGGATTGTTATAAATTTGAATGAAAATTTCTTTTATATTTATAATAATTCGTTTTTTAGGTTCGACACCTTTTACAGTAATAATTTGATTCACAATTTATTTTTTTTCTTAATTGATATAACAATTTTAGAAGTGAGAAAAAACTAATATATTAATTATCTATCTTTTTAGATAGGATTAATAACCTTAAACATCTGTAAAGACAAAATAACTCTTAATTTTATTTGTATAAAAAAATAATGGATAAAATACTGTTTTTGATTAAAAAACAAATACAAATTTAGTGTTATATTAGTTAAAAAAAAAATTTATAAATATTTTTTAAATAGTAACGATAGTTAAAGATTAAGATAAAAAATATTATTATTTCTGACGATTTGTTTCCTATACAAAAATCATAAGACTTAACTTACTAATACAAATAGTTATATCAAAAATTATCCTGTGACAGTCTTATAATATCTAATTTATCAATGATATGAAATCAATACAGTCAGAAAGTTTTAAAGAAAATAGGGCATTTTTCAGAGAAGAACTAAAAAAGAGGAAAATAATTATTGTATAGAACTAAAGCGAAGAGCTAAGATTTTTAAGAAAATAAACAGTAATAGTAATTTTTGTATATTCGTCAATAGTTTTAGATTAAATATTTAAAAACATTAAACAGATAAACGAAAAAATAATATGGATTTACCAAAATTTTTATTAGGTGATAATACGGATTTCCCTGAGGATATTTTTATTATCCATCTGGATTATCCAAGGTTTATTATTAATTTAAAAAATGATGAAGTAGAATTTCTGGAAGAGCCGGATGATTTAGATGAAGAAGAATTAAATTCCGAAATGGAAGAATTAATTGTGTTGGCAAATGAATTCTATGATAGAGAAATAAAACGTTACGAAGAATAATTGATAAGCTGTTTTACTACTCGGTTTTCAACATCTTAAAACGAGAAATTCATATACTGACGTAATCATTGCTTATTGCTAAATAATAAAAATTCTAAGCTTAAAATAAAACAATATTCTTTTTCTACAAATACTATTTGTGATTAGATTAAGTTATAATTTTGTTTGGCATATTTTATTAAAATAATGCTTTAACAAAATTTGAGCAGCTGCAAAAGGTGATATTTCATTATTTTGCACCGCTTTTTTGTTTTCTTCTAATATTGTTTTTAGCTCCGGATGTTTATAGAAATTGAGTTTTAACTGTTCATTAATCGTTTCAAATAGCCAATATTGATTTTGCTCTTTCCTTTTTTCAAAAAAAGAGCCATTCGTTTTTGTAAGCGTTATGAATTCAGAAATCATTATCCATATATCATCAATTCCCTTATGTGTGATTGAACTACAGGTAGTTGTTGTAGGTGTCCATCCGGATTTTTTAGCCGGAAATAAAAGCAGGGCACGGTTGAGTTCAGCTTTCGAAGCTTTAGCCTTCTGTATAGTATCCCCATCTGCTTTATTAATCACGATAGCATCTACCATTTCCATAATTCCTCTTTTAATACCCTGTAGTCCATCACCTGTTCCGGATATTTTTAATAAAAGAAGAAAGTCAACCATACTATGTACGGCTGTTTCACTTTGACCTACACCTACGGTTTCTATAATGATAATATCAAAACCACAAGCTTCACAAAGTGTAATTGTTTCTCGTGTTTTTCTCGCTACTCCGCCTAAAGTACCACCAGAAGCAGAAGGGCGGATATAAGCATTTTCATCTTTCACTAATTCCTCCATTCGGGTTTTATCTCCTAGAATACTACCATGAGAAATACTACTGCTGGGATCCACGGCTAATACGGCTACTTTTTTGTTCAATTTTGTCAAGTGTTTTCCAAAGACTTCAATAAAAGTACTTTTTCCAACACCCGGTATTCCTGTAATTCCTATTCGGATAGAAGGATTGATATGCAGTAAACAAGCATTAATTACTTGATTTGCTTTTTCTAAATGATAAGGATTAGTGCTTTCCACAAGCGTAATCGCTCTGCTTAAAGCGATGGTATCACCTTTTAAAATGTTTACAACTAAATCCTCCGGTGAAGGTTGTTGTTTTCTCCGCTTTTTAATTTGTTCTGCAGACGATAAATTGACAATTTCAGCAGGTGAAGCACTGTCTGTTTTATGTAAACCGGAAGGAATCCATTTTTTATTAGTAGCCACAGTATTTTTTATACCGGTAAAAATATAAATTAATTTGATGATTAAGAAAGATAAAATTATAATGTTTTGTTTGCGTTTTTTCGTGTTTTAAGGACTGAATATATTAAATACAGTGCAACTAAATACTACTATAAATAGAATTTAATAATGTTTAGGAGGTTTTCCCTTTATAGGGTTACAACACCATATAGATATAATTGTTTTACAAAAAAATTAGAATTATTTTTATTTTTAATCCGTTGAGTTTCTTGTGCTTTGCAATTTGATATACTCAAAATGAAGAAGTTTGAATATAAAATTTTAAAAAAATATAATAAATAGAATTGAGTATTACAGTAACATTCTATCTTTGTTAAAAATTTATAGAGTAGTTCATTTTATTTCGATTATTGATCATGAATCCAACCATAGCCGACACATCAGCGAGAACTTTAGTACAGAAAACAGCATATTCTATTCTTTTTTCGATTGCTTTTGCTCATTTGTTAAATGATTTATTACAATCTATTATTCCTGCTATTTATCCTATAATTAAGGAGACTTATCAATTGTCATTTTCAGAAATAGGTATGATAACTTTTGTCTATCAGATGTCAGCTTCTCTTTTACAACCTTTTGTAGGGTTTTATACCGATAAAAAGCCAAAACCTTTTTCTCAGATTATTGGAATGTTTTTTACAACAAGTGGAATTATAACATTAACCTATGCAACGAATTACCCTATAATATTACTTTCTGTTATTCTCGTAGGTATAGGTTCTTCTATTTTTCATCCGGAATCATCACGTGTTTCATATTTAGCCTCAGGAGGAAAACGAGGATTAGCACAGTCTATTTTTCAATTAGGAGGAAATATAGGTACAGCTATAGGACCACTATTAGTAGCATTAATTGTTGTGCCTTATGGACAAAGGCATATTTTATGGTTTATTCTTTTTTCTGTATTGGCATTATTAATTTTAAGTAAAGTTGCTTTTTGGTATCAAGACCATTTAAACTTCAAATCTGTTAAAAAAGTAATTGAATTACCTGATCTATCAAGAGGAAAAATTATCCGGTCTGTAATCATATTATTGGTTTTAATATTTTCGAAATTTTTTTATATGGCAAGTATGTCAAGCTATTTTACTTTTTTCCTGATTAAAAAATTTGGTCTGTCGATTCAAGATGCTCAGTTTCATTTATTTTGGTTTTTAGGAGCCGTGGCAGCAGGAACATTAATAGGGGGTCCTTTAGGAGACAAATTTGGCAGAAAATATATTATTTGGTTTTCTATTTTGGGGGCAGCACCCTTTACATTAGTATTTCCTTATGCTAATTTATTTTGGACAGGAGTATTATCAATCATTATAGGTGTGATTATAGCATCTGCTTTTTCTGCTATACTTGTTTATGCACAAGAACTATTACCAAAAAAAGTAGGAATGGTTTCGGGACTCTTTTTTGGTTTTGCTTTTGGAATGGGGGGACTGGGTTCTGCCTTATTAGGCAAATTAGCAGATATAACAGATATAGATTTTGTTTTTAAAATATGCTCTTTTTTACCGCTAATAGGTATAATAACAGCTTTTCTACCTAATATTCAATCAACTACAAAGAAGAAAGTCTCACAACTAAACTAAAGCACTGAAATTTCAATATTTGACACTCTTCGTGAGAGTACGAATAAATAATGAAAAAAATAGATATTTTTCGAGTTGTGAAACAACCTTTTGATATTTGTTAAAACAGTTCTTTTAGTATAGATCGTATTAATAAATTATTATAGATAATGATAGTAAACAATTTAATAGGATAAAATTTAGGATTCAAGGATAATACAAAACGGATAGTTGACCTTTATATATTATTTAGATAATTTCGAAAAATAACCGCTTAGTGTAATGTAGACTGAATACTATATAGATCTTAACAACAGATAAAGCAATGCGGATAAAAAAATATCAATTTTCTTATTGAAATTATTCTGAATTAATATTTATATTTACTCCAATAACGAAAATAAAAAGAGAAAAATTTAGCAATATAGAAACAACAAAAATAGTTACCTTGGGAGGCTGAATAAGGAGAAATTTTTATAGGATAAAATATAGTTTAGAAGCAGGTTTTGAGAGTATTAGAAAAATTAACCAAAGCAAATTTTGGATTAGCTTGGTAAAACTAGGAAACCTAATAGTAGGGGAGGACGTTAAAAATATAAGTGATGCACACATTAAGTAGATATAGTTAATTAAATGAGTAAATTATTTCACACCACACACAACGAGCTATTTTATCACATAATTATTTTAGTTCTTAGGGTTACAGTAGCATTAACTATGTTAGTACATGGGCTTGCAAAATTAAATATATTATTAACGTCGGGACCATCAATATTTCCAGATCCACTGGGGGTAGGAGTAGAGAACTCTCTCTCTTTAGTAGTTTTTGCAGAAGTAGTATGTTCGTTTTTTATTCTATTAGGATTAGCAACCAGATTAGCAGTTATTCCCTTAATTTTTACAATGATCGTTGCTGTTTTTATTGTTAGTGCAGGAGAAGGATTTGCACAACAGGAAATGGGAATATTATATATGATCATTTATATGTTGTTATTAGTGACAGGTAGTGGAAAATACTCTATAGATTATTTTATAGCAAGAGAGCCTTATCCTATTATTAAACAGAATTTCAGATCTTTTTCCGGATCAAGAAACTAGTTCAGAATAAGGATAGGATGAAGCGGAAGATTCTTCATTTCGCCCAGCAATAGCCTTAAAATCAAATAAATCATAGAAAATCAAATTTTTAAAACGTGTACGTATTCCTGTAACACCAATAAGTGCTAAAATAGGTTTGAACAGAGGAGCACTAATAACTTGAGTTCGATTAATAATTATAAAAAGATAGATTAAAAAGAGGGATAATTGTATATTTAAAGTTTAAAAAATAAAATATTTAAATAATTTCCCTTTTTTATGACTTATTTATAAAGTTACTTATATTTTTTGTCTTGTTGATGGGTTTTGTAAAAAATCCGATTTTATATTCAACATTTACAATAGGAAATGTTGCAAAACGTCCTTTGATAATTTACAATACAATAAAAAACAAGCAGTTATATCTTTTTTTATTTATCGAACTCAGGTTCTTAGCTACTACAAAATGTTTTAAATTAAACTAGTTGTCTAGTCTACAGTAGAAGTTATCCGGACAGGAGCGCGAATATACTTAAAAAATTTATAGATTATATCTTACACAATTAATAGTCCGGAATGAGGAAACACTAGGGCTTATTACTAAAAAAAGACCGTTGCAAAAAGAATTAAAGCAAATTTTATAGATCTTTAGTTAAAAAAAAGGTAATTTTCATCTATTTTTATAGAATATNAAGACCGTTGCAAAAAGAATTAAAGCAAATTTTATAGATCTTTAGTTAAAAAAAAGGTAATTTTCATCTATTTTTATAGAATATTAATCCTTAAAAAGGGTTTTTACACCCCTTTTTTGTACTATTTTTTAGGGCTGGACATCGATATAAATTATAGGATATAGCTTCCATTATATTTTGCGTATGCATTTTAGCGATGCC